>JAOSBL010000007.1:4968741-4979009 GCA_027568915.1 Erythroxylum roraimae
TCTCAATTCATTCCCAATTAATCACTATAAGCACTTTCATGTCTTACTTCTTATAGGAACTATGACAAGCAATTATTCAATAAGTCGCCGATTGCTTCCTATATTATCTCCACACATATAATACATATATGCTTAATATTTTTACTTGTCATGGTGCTTCCATTATCAGATGTGCATTCACAAAGGCAATCAACAGAACCTTGACAACTTTTTCATCTACCGTTATCGTCGTCTCACTTTCCAATTTCCATTATTTCATCATACCTACGTATGTTCACAATCAATTCAGAATCATAGATGTATAATCATTCAGAAATTTTGATTTCGATCCCACTAACATATTCTCACACTAAGTCATAAACTCTTATCACGAAAATCAAACAACCATTCCAAGCCCAATTTCAACCTCTCTAGATCATAGAAAATTTTGTTTTCATCCAACTTTGTTCATACACTTTAAATCTTTTTTTTTCTACCATATCTCTATTTTCCTTTATCACTCCACAACAATATATTCAAATCTATCCCACATTCAAGGATATATTACCCCAGTATAACATTGATGTCGTATTACATAATACATTCACCAAGACAATTGTGTTAAATCTTTGTCTGTCATATCAACCTCCAATTTCTCACATTATGACCTATCATTACTTTCATCACTTTTCTCACTATTTCTATCAGCTTAAACAATTAATACACGCTCATGCGTGTGACTCATACAATAGACTAGGGATCAGTTACTACTGTCTGCTATGACATGACTTAAATGCATGTAACTTGACACATTTTTTTAGAAAAACGCCCATATAAGATAGTACTTCTGGGCTCTGATACTACATATCTAGCACCTCAACTCCCGCAAGACCTATACCCGACATCCTGAGGGATATCCGAGTCCGTGCCCTACGAGGGTGGCATGTTCAAACACTCAATCACTTAACATTCGATACAAATTTTTTTTTCAAAACAAAGCAATGCACACTTATGCAGAAATCAAGTATAAAATTGGCCACATTTTATTTCATAAATATTTGCACTTGCAACATTTCAACCATTACATAAATCATCAAAATTTCACTTTCCACTTGGGCCAATTATTTGAAGGAGATCCATGCCACTAGTGGGCAGGCGGGAGAAGCCTTTTATCAAAGTACACTTGACTTAACTTAAGGGACCACCACAAACCCACATAACATGTATTTCATGACTTGCAAACTTGTTGCCGAAAATGGCACATTTTTTAACTTGATTTCATAAACTTGAGATATTTCGAAAACCATTTCTGAAAACATGATTTCATAAACATATATCTTTTCCAAAAAGAATCATTTTCAAAGTCTTTTCATAAATCATCAACACAATTCATGTAGCAAACATATAACAATTTCTCATTTCATTCAAGAAGCAATAAATGCAACACTTATGATGTCATTTAAAATCATTAAACTTTCTTGATTCAAAGAAAATATTAGTGGCTTATTTACTCTATTATAAACATGTATCCACCTTGATTTCCTTGCTTAGAGACTTACTCAAAATGCCTCTTCTCTTTGCAAACAACCTGAGGTATCAAAGGTTCTTTCCTGTTGTATCATTTATGTGTACTTCGTGAGATGATATAACTGAAATAGGCCTCTATGACTTCCTTGGTTCTTCACCAAATGAAGAAATTTTTGGCTCAAATAGAAGCTCTTCTCTTTCTCTACCTTTTTCTCTTCTTGAACCACCTCAAAATCTCTCTTGAAAGTTAAGAAAATTGAAACCCTAGCTTGTTTTCTCTTCTTTCTCTCTTTTATTCTTTTTCGTGCTTCTCTCTCTTCTCTCTTTTCTCATCCACGCATCTAGCTTCCTCTCCAATCCCCCAATTCACGTTTTCTCCTTCTCTTAAATGTAAGACCATATTTTGGTCTTGTCCTTCCAAAAATACCCCTCCTCTCCTTTGGTTTTCCTATTTTGCCCCTTCTTTCATTTTCCTCCTAACTCCTTTAACTTTCTTAAACACCATATTAACTCTAATTTAATTCAAATATTTCCTTATATGCCTTATGTTCTTTATCCTTAAGTGTCTTGCCAAAAACACCCTTGAACTTTCTTATAACCTTAACACTTTAATTCAGTCAACCCATATCATATAATCTTTCTAACATCAACGTAATAATTAACTCCACAACTTTCATAAAGACCTTATAATTGATGTAAATCATACTTATTCATCAAGAAAAAAAATTTAGGGGCCAACAGGCTTAGTGAAAGTGGGATATTATTGGTTTATACCCTACAGCCAATCAACTAGTTGTAGTTTAGTGATAAAATAATTTCAAGGAATTCCTTATCTTATACATATTCAAATGTATATAATAAATTTCATGAGATAAATATACATTGCCACTAAAATTATAATGAGAACATAATTATGAGATTCATATCGTATTTTATGTATTATCCCTAAATTTTTTCTAGTCATTATTCTATTGAGATTAGACATTAATAGAGTGTAAAAAGACTAGCAAACATTATATTTTTCTTTATAAAGGAAATAGTTGATCTCGTATACTAAAGTAGGGAGATACTTAAGCAAATGTGTGACTATATGTTAAAGAACAAGTTCACTAAACTGAACTCATATGAGAAATCCATTTGGACATCTATTATATGTCTACAAAAAATCTTATTGTGATGATTATATAAGTGATCATTTGATTTGAAATCTCTAAAGTATCTCGTATAAAGATTATTATGTTTTGATACTACTTATGACTTATTCTAATCAAGGGTAGCTCAGTCAGTAGTCATGGGATATAACATGAACTATATGGAGGTAGTTGAGTGATCGATGTAGAGTTTATCACCTTAAAGTAATTTGGGTAAATATTTTGTCGTTCTTGTTTAATATTGATTCGAAAAATTCTTGGCCAATATCGAATGACAATTTGTAAAATAATTTATAAATGTCATTAATTGGATCGATTACTTATGATAAAGAACTGACATGATTGGACTCAAATAAAGTAGACATTATATTCATATTCTATGTCTAATTGAAATATTGTATGATAAAAGGATTAAATTATATAAAAAATTATGCATAAAAAATTTAGTCAACACCAATTTGATATTCTTAAATATTTGAGTGTTCGTGATGCGTTGCCAGACTTCAATTAGAGAATTAAAGAAATTAAAAGATTTTAATTTCTTTAATTCTTTAATTAAACAATTTATATCCATAAATTAAGATTGGAGATTTTAATTTGTCCAATCCTAAAGATGATTTAGAGTTATAATTTGTATTCATTGACAACATATTTGAGAACCTAATGAATCACATGCAAAGAATAAATTAAAGAGGAAAAAGATGTTTTTATCAAGTTGGACTTGATTGTAAAGTTTGAGAGATTTTATGATTAAATATAAGATATATAATAAATGAGAATCAATATGAGATATTAAATTTTATTTGGTTATACTTAGTATTTAAATATCATTAATTGTAATTCTAATTAAATTTTAATTAAAATTTAGATTTTAGTTAAATTACTAAAATGTCTAAAATCTATTATTAGTAGGTTTAGGTTCTAAGGTTCTGTGCAAGCAAGATCATAACTCATCCCAATTTCCTAATAAAAATTAAGAGTCAAGTCAAGTGGCACTGAATTACTCTCATGGATCAAAGAACAATTGCTAATGAACCAAATTCATACCTTTGGGTATCTGAAGTAGCTTCATCTCGAAAAGTTTAGCAACCCTGATTTATCAAGAAAAGGATTAATCGGTTCTCAAACAAAAAAAAAAAAGGATTAATCGAGTATTCCCTGCTCTAGTCAGCCGCTCATGGTCATTGTGGGCTATCTGATGCCTTTAAAGATTGCTCTCGTGACCAAAGTATAAGACAAAATCTCCTCTGTACTTTTTGTCCATTTGTGTATTTGTTTATGATATAACCCGTGCTCGCTTGTGTATTTATTGAACTTCTAATTTAGTATATTCTTTCTTTAGTTTCTAAAAAATTATTAAGTCAGTCTTGTAATCTATGACTGAATGGTCTTATAATTACTTTTATATTATGTAATTTCTATACATCTGTTATTTTTGTACTTCTTTTTATATACGGCCTCCCGGCAAGATTCATAGTAAGCTTTCATAACGCGGAAGTTGGAAATCTCTGTACATTTCGAGGTTCTTTTGTTTTCACACCCAAAAATATCTATAATTGTATTGGTCACTCTAATTAAAAAAGAATATTCAAAACAGTAGTAGACAATATGGGTCAATTATGGAAGTGGTGAGCTTAAGATAAGTACTTCTGTGTACATTGTGTGCTAATTCATGGTCTTTGGGCCTTTGCGCAGAACCATGTTTTAACGCGTCACTGGTTTGGAATATGGATAAGAAAGCATCTCGTTAAAGTTGCCCTGAAAGCAGCTGTACTATTGGGTACACCAAATTTGACTTCTACCCAAGTTTTCATGTCGTCATTAATATTTCAAAGATGGAAAAAAAAAAAGAGGGCATTCCAGCCTTTTTCTTCTAAAACATCGACATCTTGGTTGCCTAAACGACCAACCGATCCCACAAAGCTATCTTCCTGGTTTAACTGAAAGGAGAAAAAGACGAGACACAAGTCAATGTATGCATGATCTTGGGTTTGATCGTTACCTTTTGTCACAAGAAGAGAAGAGGTGCGGAGTTCTCTTGCATTTATTAAATTCATGCCACTTTCTTATCTTTTAACCAATTGATTATTAGTATTGTTGAAACGGAAAGTCAAAAAAGATTTTCATAAGCCCTTTCCCTTATTATTTTAAGTTGTATTTACATAACAACTTAAAATAATTAAGTTATGTTATGAACAACGTTGACAATACAAAAATATAGACTAGAGGATTTGATCTTCCAACAAAGTAGGAATAGATTTATGGGTACAGGTCTCTTCCCAATTAAGATACCTAAAAGGAGTCTACAAAAGAATAAAGAAGGACGAAGTTTCCATGTCAAGCCCAAAATTTTGAATGGACATCACAGGAGAATACCGGTCGTGACCGTTATAATGATGTCGAACAAAAGGAACCTCTTATTATTAACGAGTTCAGATCTTTTGTCTAATATTATGGTATCTTATTGTGTTCAATAAATCTCAGCTATTTATTTATGTAGGATCCGTATGAAACTCGCGTGGATCCCGCAAAATAAATAGCTGAGATTCTATGAGACAGAATAAGACAGAGTAAAACTGGATAGAAGATCTGGTTTGATTATTAACTAACCATTCACATACACTAGTCAATGCTTTGTTGGCAATTCCACTGTCATTCATGCTTGTGTGTTATGTCTAGAATAATCTGAAAAGGGCAAGACTATCAGCATCGCCGACTCTTTTTTCTTTGAAAATTATTACTTTTTGATTATGTTAATTAAGGTGGATAGGATACCTCTAAGAGATACAAACATATATATACACACATATATATATCTATTGGAATTCAAAGCGAGTCATGAGTGGACGCATATTAACTTTGTTATGTCGACGGGATGACAATTGGATAGAAACACCACGTGCCTCATTAAATAGAGATCAACGAAGATCATTGTTACTTATGCATTTTAGTATTGATTACCATTTTTTTTTCAAAATCATTCCATTGACAACAACTTGTTTATTATTTTATTTAATTATCAGTTGGCGTAGACTGAATTCGACGAAGTCTCATTGGAACAATACCATCAACTTGCATGAGACCAGATTGCGAAGTCGCCGTCAATATTGACTTATTATCTTATATATTAAGCAAATCCTAAACAGGGAGACTGAATCTGAGCTCGTCTTTGGTTTTGATTTTGAATTGCAGCGCTTAAGGTTTTGAGAATGGAAGGTCAAATTGGGTTTAGCAGCTTGCCTGAAGGCTGTATTTCTTCAATTATTTCGTTCACATCTCCTATTGATGCTTGCAAATCTTCGTTGGTTTCTTCTTCATTTCAATCAGCTGCAGAGTCCGACATAGTCTGGGAAAGATTCTTGCCTTCTGATTACCAGAACATCGCTTCAAGATCCACTACTCCCTTGAAGTTTTCTTCAAGAAAAGAACTTTTTCTTCGACTCTGCAACCCAATTCTCATAGATGGTGGTAGAAAGGTAAGAATTTGTACTCCTAAAATAACTAGAAATTCGCTTAATTACTTCGATCCTAATCTGTTAATAATCGCAGAGTTTCAAGCTAGAGAGATCATCTGGGAAGAAATCCTATGTACTGTCGGCAAGAGAACTTTCCATAACATGGAGCGACGAACCAATGTATTGGAGCTGGACTTCTTCACCTGAATCAAGGTTAGATCAACTTTTCTATCATTTACTGGGTTAAATTTCTTCTTCATTTTATATTGATAACTAGCATCATGGGGGATTGCTGTCTGATGGGAAAAACCCAAAGCTTGGCTACCCAAATTCTCAAGAGGAAGACAGGGAACGTTGATATCTAATAGAAATTCGTGTTTCTTGCAGGTTCTCTGAAGTTGCTGTACTTAGAACAATGTCTTGGTTGGAAATTCAAGGCAAGATTAGGACTGGAATGCTGTCACCTAACACAAGATATGGAGCATACCTTATACTAAAAATTGCTGATCGAGCATATGGTCTGGATTTATTGCCATCAGAGATATCGGTTGAAGTAGGGAATCAAGTAGCTAATGGCACAGCTTGTCTACGACGAGGTCAAGATGAGAGGAAGCAGCAAATGGAGCGTCTGCTTTATGGCAATCGCATGCAAATGTTGAAGTCAAGAGTGATAGAGGGAGATGAGCGGGTTCCAGTTGAGAGGAAAGATGGGTGGCTGGAGATTGAGCTTGGAGAGTTCTTTAATGAAGAAAGTGACGAAGAAGTGAAGATGAGGTTTATGGAAGTAAAGGGTCATCATTTGAAAGGAGGGCTTGTGATTGAAGGCATTGAAGTGAGGCCTAAAGACTCAAAACACTGATTTCAGTTTGATCGGATTGTCCCTATGCTAGATAGAAAAGAGTGTATACCAAAAACTATGCTTTTCTTCATGTATTGATTATTTTGCTAAATTACTCAAACAATACATGTACAGAAATTTCGCTTTGTTTGAATGCACATTGGGTTTACAATATGGAGTCATATAAACTCTTTCTATATTCCTTTTTTTTCTGATTATCAAACTCTTTCTATATTCTAAAATATCAAAAATGCCCATTTTGCCACGTGTAGCCATGACAGCGATGACTTAGATGTGCTCATGTTTACATCTCATGTCGTCATGTAAAAACTCAATGTCGTCATTTAAAGGATATTGACACCTGCCACGGATAATAAATACTCGGCCCTGTGCGTGTATTTCAGTTCAGAGCCCTATTCCCCTTTTCTTCGTTTCTTTACTACACTCATTGTAGCATTGACATCTCCAAAGGATGATTGTTCTGTCTCAATGCTTAGGCAGCGTATGGTAGAAATTTCTACGGTCAGATTATGAGGAAATGCTTTCAAGATCGGCGTCCCCGAAATGGCCTAGAATTGGTCTTTACTATTCTTATCTTGACTTACTCTACTGCTTGCACACGTAAATTAAAGAATTTATGAATGCAGTTTACAGTGAAATCATTCAAGGTCTTGATCATTAGCATGTGCTAATAATCTCAACGTCCATTATATATATATATATATATATAAAACTTTCTAACAGAAAGATAGTCTGGTATTAAGTTGATGTTTGTGCGAGCTGTATGTACATTATAATCGAATACATATATTATAATATTGCCTTTAGTAATTGGATAATAAATATATGACACTTATGGATGGATGTTTCATAAATATTGTAGATTCCTGAAGATTGCCTCTCTCCATAATGCAGCATTTTTAGTAGATGTGATTTGTTAGAATCATGCAGTGACAGCAGATTAAGTTTGCTTATGGATGCACAGGCGGTGGATCGAATATGAATCATGGGGTTCATATTTGGTCAACTGCTTGTGGATCTACAAGTATCCTTAAGCTGCTGCCGCATTTCAAATCCATATTTTCGTTTTTCAGATTTCACGTCTCTTCTATGTACATGTGTGTTTTTTTAAAAAAATTCTATCTAGGGAATACAAGTTACATTCAAAGTGGAAGGGAGCTCTCAATTCCTCAACATTGGCTTTGGAAGTCCATCCCTGAGTTAAGGTTTTTGTTCATTGAGACTGAAATTTTCATGGAAATGTAAATTGACTATAGGATAGCTTCAATGACAAGCTAAAGTTCACTTAAGTTGGGACGATAAGTAAAGCTCTAGGTTATTGTTTGAAATATTCAAATTGAATACAGTGGTTCACTATGCAATTGAGTCACTGGTCAGCACTTGGAAGGTTGGCTTATTGATGAGGATGTTGAGCTTAGGCCCAAATATTAATAAAGGGATCCTAAAATTTGTCAAATAGCAACAATTCAATTATATTATCATCCTCTCTAATTTTCTCAGATAAAACCAATTAAAACTTGGGTGTATTATTGATATATATATAATGAACTATATTTATAATACAAATTTAATATATTTTTGCTTGATATTTTATACTCTTATTGTATATTTGATACTTAATTTGCTCTAAGTGTGTTTACAGAATATAATTGCCTTCATGGACTTAAAGGAGAAGAATTCAAATAAAACGAAGATTCAAAGCATAGAAGGGATGCATGGGTGTGCAACAGCTTGTGCACTTCTCTAAAGCCAATGAGATTCATGAATTCTGGGTATTTTGAGTTATGCACGGTTTGATGCATGGCTATGCATCAACCGTGCATCACCCAGAACCCTAAAATTTTAAAAGGAAGTATTTAGAGGCAATTGAGAGGAGCAAACATAGAGGGACATCCAAAGACTTTGAGAGGCGACTCAAGGGGGTGATTTTGATCCAGAGAAGTGGAAATAGAAAGAAACCATCGAAAGATCCAAGAGAATACAAGATCAAACTATACTTTCAAGAATATTCAATGGGAGATAATCAAGGAGATTCAAAATTGTGAACTCGTTATTTTCTATTCGTTTTTCTTTGTGTTATTGTTTGATTTTATTTCTAATCTTATGTAACTAAATTCCTTTAGTACTGTCTAGGTTAAATGAACCCCATGTTGATACTTTAATATTTTTTATTCTTTTATTAATGCAATTGGTTTGATTGATGTATTATGATCTGATTACATGTTTTATTTATCTTCTAATAGATCTAGAATATTAGACCTTAATCTGATTTTATAACATAGAGATTGAGCAAACTTTGTTTGAATAGATCTACCGTAGTTGGAAAGAGTTGATTGCAACCTTAAAAATAGGATAACATAAATCTTCTAGTAGTAGAGGGATTCACAAATTGGTAAAGCAATCCCATAAGCTTTAACCTGAGTAATTCGGTTGAAAACCTTTGAATTATTTGTTATTAGACTTAAGGTCAGCTATTAGCATATCATAGGAATCTCCATGGTCTAATAAATTAATAAAACAATTACATAAGAAAAAATCAATATGTTAAGAGTTTTAAGGAGATTTGAAACCTAGATAGTAATTTTCTGATATCGATAGTTAGTAAATGCTTCCTTAATTATTTGATTCAATCTAGTTGCCCATTTATTTTACTTGTTTTAGTTTTATTTCTTTTAAATTAAAAATCAAAACCATTTATGTAGACTAGATAATAGGATAACAATAATTACTAGTACTCATAGTCCTTGTGGGAACGATCCATACTTACCGGTACTAGTTACAACTACATCGTGCACTTACGGGTAATTCAACATTGACTAACTTAGAAAAAATGAATTAAGTTTTTGACGCGCTATTGTCGGGGACTTTGATATTAGGAGCACCTTAATGCTATTACTCTCATTATTTTTTATATTTATTTTATTTTATTTTATTTTTATTGTATCTTGTTGTATTTTTGGCTTATTCTTTTAATTGTCTTTTGAACTTCTCTACTTTGATTTTGAGTTGTGAATTATTTTTAGGATATTAAGATTTAAAGTCATATCTATAACTCACAATGAATGGATGGAGCGGATAGTACTTTTATGGAAGCTAGAATATATTTTTGCAATCTGTAGCATCACTATATAGGAGAAAGAGGTGTCCTCACATGGTTTCATAGTCTCAACCGATTTCTATATTGTGCTACAACATTTGTGGGAGTATTACTGTAGCATCTCACTCCCGCAAGACCCGAACCCGATATCGACGGTGATATCCGAGCCCGTGACCCGCGAGGGTGACATACTAGATGCA
>JAOSBL010000007.1:4979109-5012612 GCA_027568915.1 Erythroxylum roraimae
AGCCCACATGTGCCAAATTTAAAATGGTCAAAAACTACAATTTACCAAATTGTCCCGAGGATGTCCGTTAAACGGACTTGTATGTCCGTTAAACGGACATCGACTAACCAAGCAATTCCAAATGCATCCGAGAAGGTCCGTTAAACGGACCTTCATGTCCGTTAAACGGACATGAATCTTTCAACTTATTCCAATTCACCCGAGTCTGTCCGTTAAACGGACTTACATGTCCGTTAAACGGACATGACTCACACAAACCCTCTTCAAAGCCTCTAGTCTCACATCCATTTTCCCAACACTCTATGCTCTTTGAGCTCACCCATATAACATTTTTAGGGCTAGAATCCCTTCACAAGGAAACGGGATATTACAATTACTACGATTATGAATGTCGAACACCAAATTATATGTGAGAGTGACTAAATGTGTACAATCAACCCAAAGGTGCTCTATACAGAAATATCTACAATTCAAAATGGAGCAACTCTTGTGCCTTTGTATGGAACGATTACACTCCAGCTGAATATTTAAAGCACCAAGAACCTCCAGTTAACAAGCTAACTCTGGAAGATATGATGGCTTATTTCATTTAAGAATCAATCAAGAGGCATTAAGAAACAGAGGCTCGTATACAAAATTTTGTGGATTCGATCAACCAACTGGTGGAGATAATATTTGATGAGATGCAAGGGAGTTTGCCCAGTTCTATTGAAACAGATCCTGAAGAATATTAAATGACAATCCCCCTTAGCAGTGGAAATGAGCTTCCAGAAGAAGTTAAAGTGGAAGAAGTCTCCGTCCAAGAAGAGGAAGTAGAGGAGTGGTAAGAGATAATTGAAGAAGATAAGCGAGAAACCTCTATCTAGGAAGGAGAAGAAGAGTGGACAGAGGTGGTTGAGGAAGAACTGGTGGAGGAACCTGATTGACCTATTTTGTTAAGTTAGTCAATATTGTAATAACCGCAAGTGCATGACGTAGCTGTAGATAGTACGACAAGTACGGGTCGATCCTACAAAGATAGTGATTACTAGTACCTTTTTCCTATTATCTAGCCTACAAATTGATTTTAGATTTTAATAAAGAAAATAAAAACTAAAGTAAGTAAAATAAAATAGGCAACGATATTGAACAAAGAATTTAAGAATTCACTTAGAAATTTACCGATATCAATAATTAGTATCTAGGTTTCAAATCCCCCCTAAATCCTTGACAGATTGATCTTTTATTATTCAATCATTTTATTGATTTATTGAACCATGGAGATTCCTCTGGTATGCTAATAGCTAAATTTGAGTCTACTAATAACTAATCCTAAGGTTTTCAATCGAATTACTCAGGTTAAATTTTATACGATTGCTTTACCAATTTGTGAATTCCTCTATTTAGTTTGACCCCAATCTTGAAGATTTATGTCATCCTATCTCTAGGGTTGCAATAAACTCCTTCCAATTATGGTAGATCTATTCATCAATAGGATTTCCCAATCTCTATTTATGAAATTAAATTATGATCTAATATTCTTGGGTCCATTAGAACATAAATAAAACATGTAATTTGATCACAATATAACAATCAAACCAATTGCATTAAAAGAATCAAATAATATCAAAGTATTAGCATAGGGTTCACTTAACCTGAATATTAAGAAGATGTTTATTTTCACATTATTGGAAACAAAATCAAACATAAACTGAAGGAAAAACAAATTAAAAATAATGGATTCATATTTCTAATTCTCCTTTATTGTCTTCTATCGAATACTCCTGCGATGTAGAGGTTTCATCTTGTATTTTGATGGATCTTTTGATGAATTCCTCATGTTTTCCGCTTCTTTGGATAAAAATCGCCCCTTGAGAATGATCTCCGTATTTGGAATCACCTCCCTTTGTCTACTCTCTTTCATCTTTCCAAAAAAATGTCTTTTTATGATAAAATTTAGGGTTCAGGGAGATGCACGGGCTGATGCATGGCCCTACATCAGACTGTGTTGGCCCCTGATTTTTTTTTAAATTAAGCATGATTTAAATAAATTATGAGGTTTTGATGGATCAATTTTGGAGTTAATTAGTATGTTGATGTGAGTAGGATTTTAGTACATGGTTAATTGAATTAAGGTAGTAAGAGTGTATCAAGGGCAAAATTGGCAAGTCACTTAAGGTTAAAAGGCTATAAGGCTTAATGGAAGGGCAAAGTGGACTTTGCACATTCATTTAGGGTATAAGTGGAAGAAGAGTGTTGTCTTGTATTTTGAGAAGAAAGAAAGGTGAGTGAGGGAGAAGAAGAGAGAAGAAACGAAAATAAGAAAGAAAGGGAGAGGACGAAAAGGTGGAAAGAAGAAGAAGGGAGAGAATTTGCTAAGCTAATCATCTCTCCTTCTTGTTTTGTTAGAAAAGGGTTTAGAGAAATGGATTTATGTGGGGTTTGTGTTGGAAGAAAGAAAGAACTAAAGAATCATTTTTTATTTTTTAGGGATTTCTAAGCTAGGATTTTGAAGATCTTGAAGAGTTTGCAGAATTTGAAGCTAAATCAAGTATAAGGATTAACCCTTTTTGATTTGTTGAATGAAGCATATTTAGTGATGGTTAGAAGTGAAAATGAAGTTTAATGTGTGGAGGAAGTTGTTGATGAATGGTATATGAAAATGTTTTAATCTTTTTGGTTGATGAACAAGTATAGCTTATGAATTGGTTTGTGAATGATTTTGGGTTAAAATGAAGTTGAAAATGAAGTAGAAAAGATAGTTTATGTTCAAGATGGGTTATATGTGAAAGGTGGGAGGTTAAAATCTGGAAAAATAGGAAGACGAGTCGAGTTTCTACGAAAGTTTGCTACGGTCAACTCTTTGGTTCATCGCGGCGAAGTCCCCATGGTTCGCTGTGGCCAACTCTGTGGTTCACCATGGCCAATATTGAAAAAAAACAAAGTTCGCCGCGACCAACTTTCTGGTTTGCCGCGACAAAGTTTTTCCTACACAACTTGAACATGTTTCAGTATTTTGGGCATAACTTTTTTTTAGTTATCCAAATGAAGTGATTTTTAATTTGGATTAAACTACAGACATAGGGATACAAATTGTTTGAAGAAATGGAGTTTTAATTCAGTCTATAAGAACTTAAAAATTTGGATGGAAGTTGGACATAGAATATTGTTTCAGTATAGGAATAGTCCGAAAATGGTTGGAGTATAACTTTTAGATTTCTGAACCAAATTGAATGATTTTGGTGTCATTAGAAACTTAAGACAATGAAGAACATTTTTCTAGAAGGAAGTGTTAGCAAATTTCTTCATTTATCTAATCCGAATGATCATGGAAAATTGACCTGAAGGTCTAGACTTTTGGAAAAGTTTGATTATTTAGCATTTGTCTTAGTGAATATGCTATATATATGGGTCTTCAAATTGTATTCCTATTGAATAGGGATTTTTGTCATTGAAAAAGGGAATCAAGGAAAGGCAAGAGGATCAAGAGGAGGGGCATCTTTGAGCAAGTTATAAGCAAGGATTTTTAAGGTGGGTTTCATGTTTATAATAGAGTTAATGAGCCATGACTATGTTTTCAAAAGAAATAGAATTAAATGATTTCGTTTTGTTTTATAAATGTTATTGTTACTTAAATGATTTGAGCAATCTCCATATGTTTGGTATATGAATTTTGTGAATGAATTATGAAATGGAAATGCATTTGAAACATTTCATGCTCATGAAAAACAAGTTTTCGAAAAGTGCCTTTTTAGGCAATATGTTTTGCAAGTCATGAAATACATGTTATGTGAGTTTGCGGTGGTCTCCTAAGTTAAGTCAAGTGTACTTTGACAAAAGGCTTCTCCCGCCTGCCCACTAGTGGCATAGAGCTCCTTCATAGACTCCCATCAGTTCACGACTACGCAAGACCATTATGTGGGATTGCGATAGTATGTTTTGTTCATGACTACACAGGACCATTTTGTGAAAATGTGTAGTACGTTCTTGGATCCACCCAAACCATTCTGATGTGCTTATGTGCTCATGATATGTTTGACAAGATTGATACATACATGATTTATACTATTGTGAATTGTTTGACAAATTGAGAATTTCATGAAATAAGTGTTGTATGATTTTTAAATGCGGAATTACTATAGTTATGAAAAGGTGCAATGACAATGAGTTTTATAAAGGAGTTTTTGCTTGTTTCTCGATTATAAACTTATTACCCACGAGCTTTAAGCTCACCCCCCCATTTCTCTCCCATCTCCGATGATGAGAAAGAGATCGAGTCATCAAGAGTATAAGGGCTTTACTTCAAAATCTGCATATTTTAGAATTTAAGTTATTTTTATAAAATACAAGGCTTAGTCACATTTCAAGGATTATTAGTTTATGTAACTTTTGTATTTGGAGATTTGAGGCATTGATGTATTGTGGCTTGAAATGCCATTAAAGATTTGTAAAAATTGTTACTTTTGATGTTAAGTTGAAATATGAAATTGTGTATGGATGAGGTTGAATTGAAATTAAGTATACTTGAGGAAGTTATCGATTTGAGATGTTTATTTTGATCATGAATTGTTGTTACATATATATAAGTGAGATGTTATTGGAGAAAGATAGGAATTATGAATAATGAGAATTAGTTGTAAGAAATGAATTAAATGAAAAGAGATTAGAGAGTATGATGAGATAATATTGAATTGTTATGAAATGATGATGCATTAGAGGGAGTGATTTTGGGACAACGTAAATTGAAAGTAAGGTAAGAGTGATGTAGAAACCATTGAAAATTTTAGGTTAAGGGGTTGTGATTCTAGGGGGTTTCGCCGCGGCGAACCTTTCCCGAGAGCAATTCTCATTTAATCCTGAAACTTCACCGCTGCGAACTTTTCCCAAAGGATCTCAGCAGAAGTTTCCGTCCGTTCGTCGTGGCGAAACATAGAGTCTGCCGCGGCGAACCCTACCATTTGCTTCCGAAGGATTCTTCCTTCCAAATGAAGGGTTTTCGACAGTAAGACGCTCATGGTTTTACATGAGTTCCAAAAGTTGGGCTTCGAAAAATCGGGACTTAACAGTTTTGGTATTAGAGCATAAAGATGAACCGATAATAATTAAGGAGATTTCATAGGAATACGCTTACGTTTTATGGTTCCGAGGTTGGGCTCCGGAAATAGGGTCCAACAAACTGTGGCTTAAGAGAAGTACACAGGCAAATGCACGGTTGTGCATCCCTTCTATGTGTCGAATCCTCTTTTTATGTTATATTTTCATCTGAATTCTTCTCCTTTAAGTCTATGAAGGCAATTATACTCTGTATTCACACTTGGAGCAAATTAAGTACCAAATATATGATAAAAGTATAAAATATCAAGCAAAATATATCAAATATGGTGTAAAAATATAGTCAAATATGCATCTATCAATCATCCCAACATTTGAGCTTTTGCTTATCCTCAAGCAAACCATAATCAAAATTATAAATTTTACAACATCAACCCATCATCAATTTCGATCTATCCATTTATACTATACATCATCGTATCCTATTGAATTAAATTAACATACAATTAGAGTCAAGTTATCCTAAAATTAACTGACTAACTAATATTATTAGTAATCACATCAACAATTGCATATAAATAGAAAACATATATCTTCACACCCTCACGAAGATTTCACTTAATGCAAAAAAGTGTTTAGAGTGAAAACTATCAAAACTCTCAATCAATGCATAGTAAAACTCTTATCATAAGCTTACAATAAAATCACATCTCTACCACTTATGTATAAACTAGAAACAAAAATCAAAAGTTTTTATACCGATTATAATGGAGCTTAGGTACGGTATGATTAGGATAATATAAAGAGCTAAATTGAAGGAAATTTACTAAAAGAAAACTTTACAAGACTTATTTACAAAACACACAAGTCCTTTTGTCACCACTTTCTTGGTACCATATATTTTTCTTCTTTTCTTTTATGAGCTCCATTGTTTTTGCATTTTTTAATCATTCTGAGCATTCAATAGATATTGGACCTTTCATAAATTTCAAATCTCAACGTTTAAATAATGTAAATAACCTTTAAAGTTCAAAATAATAAACAGTTCTTCAAAGAAAATAAGATAAAGGTTTATAATTTGGGTCTCAACTTGGTTTTTCCTAAGGGATAAAATTATAGGTATGGTAAATATCAACGAAATAGGCAAAAACAACTTGTTGAATCTAAGTGCCTTTATTATGTCAATGCTTCTAATTTAACAAATATGGTCTCAATATGCATAATAAAAGCAAGTTTTAGAATTATTCTACTACATATTGAAAACACAAATGAAAGAAATAAAAAGAATTTAAAATTTTTTGAAACTGTGCTCTTAGGCTCAAAAGCTCATGAAAATGAAAGGTGTATATATGTCTAAATATTATGCAATTTCATTCAACTTAATCATCTTAATGATTAATAAAAATGTGACTTTAAAAAGTAATTTTATTCGAACCATAATCCTTTTGCATACAATTTCAATCAATATTCAACAATGAAACATAGTATTGATGGAAAGATTTCAATCAATTCAAAATATAAGTTAATGAGATTCATAATCAAGATTATAATAAGCTAAAAAATAATTAAAATTTAATAAGCATAAAATAGTTAAAAATCCATTAAACTCATCTCCACACTTAAAGTTATGCATTTTTCCTAATGTACACAATACAAGCATTTATAAAAGTGAGGGTTCTTTTTTTTGGTACTTTCCTAATTGTGACGATTTTTTGATTTCATATCCATCCTGTACCCAAAAAAAACCTCTCACTATTTGTTTTTCTTTCTGTTATTGTTTAATTTTGTTTACAATTATGTGTAACTAAATTCCTTTAGTGTCTAGATTAGATGAACCTATGTTGATACTGTAATATGTTTTGATTATTTTGTTAATGCAGTTGATTTGATTGATATATTGTGACCCAATTACATGTTTTATTATGTTCTAATAGATATGAAATATTAGACCAAAATCTGGTTTCATAACATAGAGATTGAGAAATCCTTGTTTGAATAAATCTACCATAATTGGAAGGAGTTGATTGCAACTCTAGAGATAGGATGACATAAATCTTTCAGATTAGGGTCAATTCTAATCGAGGGCTTCACAATTTGGTAAAGCAATCCTATAAAATTTAACATGAGTAATTCAGTTGAAAATTATAGGATTAGTTGCTTTTAGACTCTAGGTCAACTATTAGCATACCATAGGAATCTCTATGGTGTAATAAATCAATAAAATAATTGCTTAATAAAATATCAATCTGTTAAGGGTTTTAGGGGCATTCGAAACCTAGATACTAATTTTATGATATTGATAGTTTACTAAGTGATTTCTTAATTCTCTGATTCACTATTGCAACACATTTATGTTACTTGCTTTTGTTTTATTTCCTTTAAAATTAAAAATAAAAAACAATTCCATAGACTAGATAGTAAGATAATGGTAATTACTAGTACTCATATATAGTTCTCGTGGGATCGATCCATAATTATCGGTACTAGTTATAGCTTCACTATGTACTTTTGGTTAATTTAACATGGACCAACTCAAAATAAGTCAATAAATTATTCTCTTTTTGAAAGGTGACTAGGGTGTATTATTATGATACTGTACACACAAAGGGTAGTAATTGGTATGATTGGTAAAAAGCAATGTTATAGGTACCACACCTTTTCTACTGTCTAAAAAAAATAAATTATGGTTATCGTATGGGGTTATGGTACTAGCTAATACCAATGTTTTTTGTTTATACCAATTGGTACTTGAAATACAGGCTTATACTGTAACTACATTGAAAATTTAAGGATTGCATAAAAACGAGCTTATATTGTCACCATGCACAAATATAGTTATCAGAAAGATTATTATGCAATGGGATAATAAATCTTCCCAAAAGTCTATGTTTTTCAAAGGACCCACATCATGAAGACATACTTGTACGATTACATAATAAGCCCAAATTCAAAATTCCACATATTTTTGCAATTCTTAAATTCTAAAGTAATGTTGGAAAAGATACCGATATAAGTATCATGAAATTAAAACTTATAGTAAATAAATAATGATAATAAAATATGAAAATTTTGAAACATTTACATTTACATTTTAAAATTTTAATTTTATCATTTAAAAAATTTAATTTCTATTAATTAATTTAGCAGCCTTAAATCTTTGGGCCAGCTGTCCCACCCTGTGAGGTGCCTACAAACCAGCGAGGGGATTAGTCACTGAGTCCGCCGGTGAATATTCTGGTCTAAGAAAAAAAAAAAAAAAAGATTACGTACTGCTGCATTTAAGATTTGTTAGTTTCGGTCAAATACTCAAATGTGCACATCACATCTATGTGGCCTCGTAATCTTCTGTGTCAATAATCCTATGTCACGTACAATACAACATCGTTTTATAACGGAATAGGTTAAATTAGGTTATTGGAATAGAGGATGCCTTTGTAGTGTTATATAAGGTGAATAGAGGGCTTACTTGGAAGTTTCCTGTTCCCGCCAACTTCTCAGAGAAAGAGAAAGAAGGAGATGGAATTTAGTGTGAGCGGCAACGCCCTGAAGACTTTGGCCAGGTCTATCACGTGCCTATCACGCGTTGGCAGTGAACTTGACATTCAAGCCTCTCCTTCTCTGGTAATTTCCCTCATTTTCCCTTTCTCCAAACACCCCTCGCACCTCAAAACTTAGTTACTTCATTGCTGATTTTGACTTGCATCAACTGCTTCTAATGTGTTAATGTTAGTGGTATATGAACCTATGGTTCTACGTTTTGAATGGTAAGTAAAAGTATTCGTTTACTTTGGTTCAGCTTAGTTTGAATGGAGTGTTCAATCAAGTTTTATGTTATTTATGTTTTTGGTTTTATTTACAGCTGTCTTTTCACACCATAAATTCATCACGATCTGCCTATCAATCTATTAATTTCAAGCCCAGCTTCTTCGATATCTACACTATATCTGGTAATCAAGTAAAGTGCAGCCTTCTTTTGAAGGTTTGATTGTTATCCTTTCTTCAACTTTCATTAGGATGGGATTTGGAATTGTCAAATTTTACTATCCTTACTGAAACGCGTGTGGAATTCAGGCATTATGTTCTGTTCTTCGGACGCCAATTGCAAACATTGATCATCTCACTGTACAGTTGCCTGCTCCCGATGCGTCAAAAGTGCAGTGGACTTTGGAATGCTTCAGTGGTAAAGTTTCTGTTTAGTTAATTAATAAAGGTCAACACCGGGGATGAGATGTCGGCCTTTTATCTGGTTTTGTAGTGCTAGGTGTTCAGTGGTTGATGGTCGTACATCTTGTGAATTTATGTGGAAATAGGGTTTATTGTTAGCTAGTTAAAAAAATTCACCAAGCACCAAGGTATAGGGACTTTTGGCTCAAATTATATATTCTAGTCTTGTCATTTCTGCCTTGCACTTGCCTCTATCAGTCTGCTTGATCTTGTTAAGGTTCATCTCTTCAATTCCTTGTAGGATTTAAACCAATTCATAATGCCACAGGTTCAAGAAAAACCTATTGGATTACTTGCAATGTTGAGCCCGACATTCAACACTTGTCCCTTGATAGGAGAGGATTCCCTACCAGCTTAGTAGTAAGGCCTCGGGACCTCAATAGATTGCTGGGTAATTTTCAATCATCACTCCAGGAGATTACTATAATTGCAACAGAAACTACTTCTTTACCTTCTGATGCTGCAAGTGAAGTAGGAGGAAAAGCTGTTGAACTTAGAAGTTATATAGACCCTACCAAAGGTGAGTAGTTCATTTGTTTTGAATTGGCTACTTATCACATATTGGATATTAATGTTGTTATCTTCTAACTGCAGACAATGATTCTTTGTTTTGAATTGATAACTTGTCACAAATTGGATATTAATGTTGTATCCTTTTAACTGCAGATACAGAATCTTTGTTTTGAATTGGTGACTAATATTAATGTTATAATCTTATAACTACAGATAATGATTCTTCATTGCATACTCAACTCTGGATAGATCCCACAGAAGAATTTGTTCATTATACTCACATTGGAGATCCTGTAGATGTGACATTTGGTATGAAGGAATTGAAGGTGCAGTTTCCAAGCCCTCAATATTACCTGCTACTTTTAATTACATTTGTTGAATAAAGTGTTAATTCTCCTGAGTAATAACCAGTGGCACCTTGTAAGCAAAAACTCTTACAACCTAATCATTGTTGTTATCAAGGCAGTCCTGATATATTGTTTCTGGGTACAGTATATAGTTCAATGACCAATTTGGTTCATCTATTTGTCTGTGTATCTTGAATTGCAGGCATTCCAGTCTTTCTGTGAAGGTTGTGAAGTTGACATTCATTTGTACTTTGAGAAAGCTGGAAAGTAAGAAGCTTTTAAGTTCATACTCTCGGTGGCTTACATTCATGGCTTTGCAGTACACTAGGTGTTAATTTGGTACATTAAGACCATTGCAAACCGAAAGAAATGATGCCTTGAGAGTTGCACAGTATGCGATTTGGGACTTTCTGGAAGTCTAATATAACATACTTATGAGAGATAAAAATAGTAAATACCACTGACTTGTTAGCTTGCTTTCTGTCAATCAGAGCTAGAATTATGCGTTTATAATAAGCAGCCATTAAAGTATTTAGCTATAGGCATACATTTCCTTTGATCTTCATTTCATCTGAAACAAGCATTTGTGGGTTGGTCCGATGACACTGTTTCGGACCTTTATTAAGAAGAAGAATAAATAAATAAAGAAAAACAATTCAATTCTTAATGTGGACCATATGCTATCACATTGCAAGTCCAAATAAGTCCACAATTCTTATCCAACAAATAACATCTCACCATCCATCACTGAACATAGTATCTCACTTGAAACAAAAATTTCCGTCACTCACTTTCTTGATTATTATCAAATTTGAAATGGAACTTGTATGATTCTAGTTTTGTGAAGCAGTTAAGAGTTTGGCCCTTAGTTGATTACGTTACTTTAAACAAGAATAATATGGGCGTCACCGGTGGTTGTCATTAATGCAGAGGGGTTGACTATCATTATCATCAGTGTTCTTAGTGTTTGCTTGAAATTTTAGCAGAAAATTGTACTTTATAATGATATGAATTTACCTATGTTGTTGACTAAATTATTTATAAGATGGCTCTTATCTTGGAAAACAACATGCAATGAAAACAGGCCTATTTTAATGGCACCACAATTTGGTCTAGATGATGGATCAACGTCAAACTTTGATGCTACACTTGTATTGGCGACTATGCTTATATCCCAGCTTCACGAAGGAAATATCTCAGATCCTCTCCAACAAACCAGAACAATGCATGGTCAGGCTATGCATGGAATCGGGTCTCAAGGACAAGAAGAGAGGTGCAGAGTAAATGCCTCCGAGCATCCATCTGCTCATACAAAAATTTGGTCAGATCTTTCAGGTAAAATCTGTATTGATTCATTTGCCATATGATACTTCTATGCTTCAAACACTTATTTACTTCAAATTTGTGCAGGGGGTGGAGCAAGAACTGGTGGTGGCACTGAAGGAAGACAGGCTCAAGGTGAAAGAACTTTGGATGTTAGTGAGGAGAGGGAAATTCGTAGGATTAAGACAATGCAACTATCAAAAGATTCAACTACAAGGGAAAATGTCCTTGCACATCCTAACTCGTATCTTAGATATTACATTTTGCTTTCGTAGTTTTTCTATTTAAGTTTTGTCAGCCTCCTTGGACTACTTAAGTATTTTCTCATACATCTTCCCTCTTATTGCTAAAATGTTTATTCATGCATCCAGGACATCAAAGTACTGCTGTTAGATCCAAGAATCATTCTTTTTTTTTTTTTTACGAGAAGTCCAACTGGATAATACTGAACTCCCACTTACCTTTCATTACACTTGGAATTGATTGTATATGGCCTCGCTGCACCATATAATTGAATACAGTGTTATTACTTGAACTACATGATTTCTGTTTTATGTTACACTTTCTTGACTGCAAAAATTAGCTGCCACCAAATGGAGGAAGATCATGGCGGGCATGTTCAAGGTTAGCACTCATTGATTGATTTTTGGAAATAAACGTTTGAGATTTTTTCACCTTTTGTTGTAAGCTCATCTATTTGTAACTTTCTGGTCTCAGATAGGTCACAAACTAATGTCCATGTTTTTTCGCAACGTCACCCTAGTAACTGGGTAGATGCAGTTGAGGATGATGATGGTGATGATGGAACAAATGAAAATGACTTATGTGTTCAGTCAACACCTCCATACTATGAGGAACAGTAGTCATGAGGAACTGCTGTATCTCTAAAGGTTGCTTGTTTCCTTTCTTCTGCTAATAGTGCCTTCTCATTTTCTAAATGAGTGTCTTCAAGTTTTCTTTATTTTTCTCTGAGGCTAGTCAACTGATAGATATATGACTTTTGAGTGGTGTCATATGCCTTTAAACGAGTGCCAAGTTACTAATGGAAAATGGACCGTGTGCATCCATTATGTGTGAAATGGAATTTAGTTTCATAACAATGTAAGGAAAGACAAGAAAAAAATATTATTATACATGACAGTATTTCAGTGTCATTTGATACAAAAAACCTTTGCCAATGCTAGCAATTGCTTCTGGTTAACTGAAGGTTGTAACACCCTTAATTGTCACGCAGTCTAGAAAGTTCAAATATTAAGTTCCAGGATTAAATTTTCGGGAAAACATTTGTCAAGGAGCATAAAATAGCCTTAGGACTCCTGTATTTTTACTGGAGCAAGAAAGTTAGACAAATCCATCTTTTTTGCCTCAAAACACAACTAGTTAGATTCTGAGCATTGATTTGCTTGAGCTATTTGTAATGGCTTCATTATTTGTGGACTGGTACACTTTAAGACTATTGTTTAGCAAAGAAAAGTCTTTCTTATGCTGACATTTCGTGGCCAATTTGCATTCATGGATAATATGATTTACTCACATGTTGCATAATGCACTTGGAACATTACTTTGTGATGTGTCAGATGGATACTTCGCATGTCCTGCATAGAAAATTTTGGGTTACTTAATGAGCGAATTTGATTGGCCTTTACCTAAAACTGCTTCTGGAATTGCTAGAGAATGTTACAGGATCCCACTTGAAATTTAGAAATTTGGTTTCAATGAATTTGGTCTTAGCTATTTACAGCTAGAAGTTACATTGAAATTACATAAAGTTTTGAATGATAGGGGCATGCTGACCTCCCAAAGATAAGTTATACAATCGATAGATGGTTCAAGACCTCACATGTTATATATTATCTCCTTCAATTATCAATTAGCTATGGGGGCCCTGTTGTTTGTAAAGTATATGAACATTACTAATGCAGACAGATGTTTGCTTTGGAAAAGTGATTCATTTAGCATTTTCTTGTTAGTGAAGATGAAACTGCCACTTCTTGCCTTTATTACATGGGGAATGAAATTGAGCATAAGTTGGAGTAAGGGATTGTGAACTGATATCCTCGTTGCTGGCTAGCTTTGTACTTATTACCCTTTGCAGTTCTTTAACGTAGTACGTCAAGTATTCGCTTTTGTGTGTGTTTGTATGTGAAATCTTGAGATAGCTTTTGCGAGAAACTTGTAAGCAATATGTGTAGTGTTAGTGGTGGCAATATTCAATTCCTTTCTAACCGAAATTTTGTTGAGACAGGGATTTCAACATTTTGGGCGATTTGGAGGAGCTGGAACATTCAAGGTCTTTTGATTCTGATGTCTTCAAAATCTACAAAATGGGCCCATCCGTTCATGGTGTCCTAACATAACCACTAAGGATCCTTTTTTTTGTTTACTCCCTTCGTGTTAGCACGATCTCTGAGCATTGCTTACATGACAGGATGTCATAGGAGCTAACTAATCTTTAGTACTTCACATGAGAGAGATTTTGTAGTCTGCAAGAAATTTGTGTGTTTCTTGAAGTTGTCCTTGGAACTTGTAAAATATTTGGATAGAGTTGTTTGATTATGGCTTATGGGAGGAGATACCGACCTTTTGACTTTGATTATCTGTGCGGATTAGTTGATTAGCTAAGTTAGATTGTAGTTGGTATGGACATCAGCTTGAGGTTGAGGCTTAAAAAGTTGACTAAGAGAAGAGTTTTGAATTATTAGCGGTCTGACCTGTTATTGACGAAGGTAGAAGATATCTTTAAGATGATTATGTTAATGTCTATTGATTTTGATTTACTATAGAATATATAAATCAAATTAAAAGATTGATTAGACAGCTAGCTGTAGCTGGGCTTAGGTGGGGTTTGTTTTTGGGACGCGCAAGCACCGTCTTGGTGATCTGTAAGGGTCCCACGCACGCTCACAATTTAACGGCGACGTGCCACTCACATCAACGCTATTTTTGGTTAACGCCGTCCTTAAATTTATTCATGTGATGTGCGTTTGGGGACAGAGTCACAGGCACAACAATCAGCACACACGCGCTTATATTCTTCTTTCTTCTAGCCGTTGTACCCCTTTTTTAAATCTGACAGGGCTCTAAAATCGACCCAGGTAAAATAGGATCGACAAAAGTAACCCAATCTGAGTATAATGGCCCAGTTTTAGCTTCCTTAACGTAAAAATTAAATAAATAAAAAATAAGTCTAAATTATGCTTTTATTGGAAAAGTAATATTTGGCTGACAAAGGGCATGTATTTTATCATAACAGATCACCTGTTTTTATTATTCTGTGTCTGTAATGTGCAGTTATTTAATATAATTGGATAACGTTTTCCATTTATAAGTAGGGCAATTCAATTCTTGTTAAGTTGAAGGAGTCTGGGTGTCTTGAAAAAATAGGAAATCTCAAAGAGGAAAGTTACAATGAGGATGAGAGTATATTTAAAAAATTAGAAATCGAAAAAGGTGTAGAGATGGGATCGTTTGAAACGGACATTTCTTGGAAGAATAGGTCTCTCCAATTAAAGAAACAAAAATAGACGCTTCGTAAGTAAACCCTACATGACATGCCCTCATTTCTCGTCTTTCTTTCTGTTTTGTTTTTTAATTTCTTCTCTTCCCTCCCCATTAAAAAGATAACAAGTATCACATGTAAATCTTACCTCTGGACTTCCCATTATACCCCATCTAGTCCCTTTAATTTACTAATTTAGCATCAACCGCTTAGTAACATGAGAAAAAGAAAAGTTATAATCAAATTTTTACTTCTAATTTAGCAAGAATTTCAGTATCACTGAGTTGTTATATTGAAAGATAGGATCAGTAATACACCACTAAAATCCTTGCCTACCCTTCACCTTTTAAAGTTTTGTTCACCATTATCAACTCAATTGTAGCCCAAACTGGGAGGTTGGCGTCCTGTAAACATTAATCAATAAAATGTTCCTTTGGCATCTTAGTTCTACGTTTCTTTTGTTCTAATACCGTAACATAATAAAACCTTCGTGGCTGTCCATAAAATTTCCAATGACATGGTGGCATTTTGGTAAATAAAATTCCCCATCAGAGTCATTTATTCACCTCTTGTTCATTATAAGTCTCCGTCTCATTGTCGGCCTAGAGTCTTGCCTTTCCAAGTCCAAGAGGAGAATAGAGGGAATCTAGCTCTGCAAAACACAACCCCTATCTCACCGCCAGTACCCTCTCACCTCCAAATAAAAGAAAGACTGGATCTTTTGAATCAAAAACCAGAAGAAGAAGAAGGATCACACTGTGTTTGAAAGAAACCAGAGCGCGTTCAGTGACCAACAATGGCCAAGTTGTTCAGTTCTTGTTTCCTGATTTGTGCTACCCTGTTCATCTTCATCTTGACTTCTTCCACTGTCCAAGCAGGTGGGGACCTCCAACACCATCTGGGTTGGATGCCCGCCAGATCACCCTGCAAAGGGTCAATAGCGGACTGTCTGGGCTTCGATGGGGATGAAGAGTTTGGGCTTGACTCAGAGTTTAGCCGGCGTATTTTAGCTACCACCAAGTACATCAGCTATGGAGCGCTTCAAAGGAACACTGTGCCTTGCTCTAGACGTGGTGCTTCCTACTACAACTGTCGACCTGGTGCACAGGCTAATCCCTATAGCCGTGGTTGCAGTGCCATTACAAGGTGCAGGAGTTAATTTTATCTCCAAATCTATCATCTAATTCTTTCACATTTCATCTTTATTTTTGTTTTCCCTTAATTTCGCTCCTGAGATGGGTTTGATTTGTTATACTTGCAAGTGAAAGCAAAGAGCAGAGGGAGTTATGAACAGTGATGGGTGTTTGTTCTTATTCATGGATATACACTTTGTTGTAATGATATTTGGAATGTCTTATGTACAAGTTAATTGCTTTTATTCTTTTCACTCACGCAGTCCTCTCTAATGTCTGACCCTTTACGTTTCCTTTATGTTTCTTCCCATGTCTGTGTAAATTCCAGATCGATCAAGATGATTAAGAAAGAAAGGTTTAGGCTTTAAGTTGATTGGTTTTGATTACATCTGGGATCTGTGGGAAAGTAGTGAATCCGTTGCCTTGTAGGCTTGTAGTACTCATAATCTTGTCCCTACTAGATTTGACTGACCCTTTGTAGGGACTAGGAATTTATCCTTAGCGGACTCTGGGATACTGAAGAGCTTCTTTGCTGTTTGTTCCGTAAAGGATTCATCTTTTCTTCCATCCTCTCTCAAGATTCTAGGTTTTGACCCTAGGACAAAAGAACAGATTCTAGGAATTGATTATTTCCTACAGAAGATCATCTCGGACACTAATATCATATAAGAAATTGTCCAACATTTCCACTGAATAATTCTATCTATTTGTGAAGAGAGATTGCTGTGTACTGTGTCCTAAGGAAATTTTCTCTCTAAATTTGACAAACCAGTGTAAGCCTCTGTACTCTCTCTGTCTATGAGGTAAAAGTGAGCATCTATGACATGAAAGCTGACAGGAAGATAGAAAGGATCTGCAGTTTGTTCCCTGACTGAACCATTAAACGTAGGATCAAAACAAATTAATTAACGGTTCATAATTAAAACCGTGGCTGCTAAGTCAGGAATGTAATAATGGCGTTGTTTTAACGCAGTCGTGTTAACATTAGCTGTAAATGTAATCGGAACTGTTATGTCATCCTCTTTCCACAGCCAACTTTTGTAAATTTCTTAGCCTCCTGCATGAATTATTGAAGGTACTCATTGTTATCTATGATTGCTGTGGGCTGCATGATAGGTTTCCTACAGATCTAACGCTTTTAGCAGAAATCAATTCACTTGGTCTGGTCCCCTCTCTAAGTATGGTTTTGAATTCTCCTTTTCTTTCCTTCTCAATTCACTTGGTCTGGTCCCCTCTCTAAATATGGTTTTGAATTCTCCTTTTCTTTCCTTCTCTTTCCTTGAAAGGTCCCTTCTCTAAAATTCTCACTGGTCATTTACTGTTCGCTTGGTGGTTAAACAAATTTAAACATCGAAATTCAGTGTGATGGGATGTGAGAATCAGAACCCATCTCTTGCAATGGGTTGCGTCAAATCAAGCGGAACTCTTTGATGACAACAGATTTCAATTAACCGGTTTTTACTTTGTTTCCTTGCCCACCTCACCGAATCAGATTCACCTTTTCATCATCAGGTCTGACAAATCAAATTGGCTGTAATTGCGAATCATCAGTAAACCAATCCAGCATGGTTGACTGTTTTTAATAACTTTTCTAATAGAAAACAAATTATGATTGTAGCGTCGTCCGTAAATAAACTTATTCCACACATGGTCAGTTCTTGGTAGAGACGAAATGGGAATCCAATTTAAGAATATTGGCTGATTATGCAGCCTGGGGAGGGTATCAGGGATGCCTAGCTGACCTGCCAAAACTTTGGTCGGATGGAATCCCAAATATTAACAAAACCAACTTGGGATATCTTTTCGATCGACTAAATCATAACAACAAATACAAAACTATAATATGTTTGATGATGTAATATATTTCCTAAATACCATTTCTTAGGTAAATGTTTATTTAATAATCACATTATTAAAAATTAATATTTTAAACTAAATTATTAAGTGCTACTAATAAGATTTCTGATAGAAAGAGTTGTGAAGAGAATAAAGTTCTTAAGAGAAAAGATGAGAGTTGTGTGCTCGTAGCCAAGAGAGTAGAAAGGGCTTTGTTGTCTCGTCTATCATACCTAGAACTTACCAATAGTCACAAAGAGATCTCAAGTTGTTCCACAATTGTCTGCCAGATATCTCAATATCTACAATCCGACTTTGCTTAGTCGATGGTCTTGTTTAAACGAGTTGTTTTAGTCAGTTTGGTTGTCGTACTTCCCTGTGTGTCCTTGGGGGTCCTGTGTTGGTATCCAAGCCAGAACTTTCACATCTTGCCCGGCGGTAACATTGTCTTTTGAATATCCTCAAAATGAGTAGGGAGAGAGCCCCTATGTAATGGAAACACTACCAAACGACGCTATTCATTTGTCTTCAACCTTATTTATGTCTTCTTTACCTTCTAGTGTAAAGTTTGTGTTATCTAATCATATAGAAAGTCTTGTAGAAATTACTCATGTACTTGTAGAAAATCATGTTTGTGAGTCGTCTTTACCTTTGTTGAGTCCGTACAGTATATATTCGCATGATCGTTCTTGGACGAGAAGTATCTATACTATCTTGTCTACTTCTAGACCTTGTGTTAAAGAAATCATCCAGAGTTCTAGATTGGAACAATGTAGTCTCAAATCTACAACAGCAGAACAATTCATGAAGCTTGAAATCCCTAAAGAGTTTATCTCTTTATAGAGGGAGCAAATCATACACATCTTTATGTTGGAGCTATAGGCCTTGTTCTTACACTTCATGGAAGAAAGGGAATAACTGCTACAACTAAGATATCTCTTTTAGACACTGCCTACACAACGTACCAAAATGCACTTATTGGTACCTTGCTGACAACGCTCAATAATGGAAGTGTCATCTTGACCATAGTACCTGATTTCAATATTAGGTTGGATGATCCCACTTTATATGAACGTCTACTAGTTCAGATCCAAATCACTGGAGCAGATCAAGATCCGACAACCATCCTGACTACTTTACATCACCAGATGATTTATCGTCTATAGAATCATGCTTTGGACCTTAATTTTCCAAATTCCACTTCAGATTCTCTTTACATGGTTGCTAATCGTTCCAATGATCAGACTACTATCATTCAGATCTCGAAGCAACTATCAGCACAGGAGCTTGAAAAGTTGATGCCTACTGAATGGATCACCAACTACTAAAAGGTGTTCCACGCACCTCACTGACATTCTTTTGATACTACAACTCCTCCGATTCTGAAGACTTTGAGAGATAAAACTGTTGAGTCCATCTATACACGGCCTAATGAAGATCTATCTGGACCTTCTACCTCTGGGGCAATACTTATGATCCAGCCCGTATTTTCTCATACGGAAGGTAAATTTGGTCTTCCTATTCATTACTTCAAATATAATGGAGATCTAGTTTATGTCAGTCATCATCGTGGACAATTTGTATGGGATGTCGACCCATCTATGTGTGAACCCAATTGTGAAGTCTGTCTCAATCCTGAGTCAGATAGTGATGATGATGATGAAAATATGCAAGAAGGAGAAGGAAGAAGAAAAAGCCAAAACCTCATTGTATGCCTTCTCAACATTATCATCCACATAGAGATGATTCAAATCTAGATGAGTCTAGTTATCTTAAAGGTCTATTAATGGAAAGATCCAGACCTAAATCTCTTCGTGAGATGCTGAAGTCATCTACATGTCAAGTAAAGCCAGTAGTTCCTATTATGACTCCTACTCCTATACCCTGTATGATGGCAAAGACATACGAGGAAGATTTTCCTTCTTTATCTAGGAGTACTGATGAATCAATAAGGGTTGTCTATAACCCTTATATCCGAACCATATAAATCACTTCACAAGGTACACTCATATCCAATCCTTCTGACGAAGTGCTTAACTGGCAAACATTCAAAGTACTAGCACAAACAAAGTTCTGAGAAGAATTGGTTCTAAGCTGGATGGAATCAGTCAAGAAAACGTTGCTACTCATCATAAAGTAGATGCAGTCTCTAAGCAAATCCAACAGATGTATCAGTCATACAAAGCTCAGATTCAGCGTCTTGATGCCGAACTCAAACATTACATCTCGATACATTATATAGGACCTGGCTTCAACGTTAAAGTTTGTGAGATACAAAAGATATTAGGAATTGTGCAACAAATGGAAGCTAACATGCATTTTGCAGAGTCAAAGACAGTATATGGCTCATCTTTTTCATTGTTCCCAAATACTTAGCCAACATACCCGCCTCCTATGTATCAGAAGTATCCAGAAGAAGCTGACTACTCAAAGGTATTCAAGTTCAATTATCCTTTGACTAGACAGTACATTCATCCTCAGGCAACTCAAGAAAAAACCTAAGAAGTCAAAGTCAATGCAAAAATCTGACAGAATTCCTGAGAAAAAAGTTTATGAGAAATCAAGGGTTCCTAAGCCATCATCTTCTTATACACCATTTGAACCAGTCTATCAGTGGAGTAAACTGTTACAGAGTCATACACCTCTAACATCTCCACCGAAAGTTCAACGTTCCACATCATCTACTGGGAAGGACAAAGTGCCACAAACAGAGTTCATTGCAACTCTCGCATATAAAGATATTGCAGAAGATTCTTGTTTTCAATTAGATAATACAGAAGTTTGTTCTGAAACCTCTGTCCCCACATCTGAAGCCTCTGTAGATATCTCTGAATCAATATCATCATCTAAACAGATCTCTGAACCGTCTACTGATTCTTCAGCCCAGTTAGCTGATCTATCATAATTATCTAATGTTCTGATGATGATGCTTCAAACTACAAAGTTGAACCTAAAATTAGTGAAGCAGAATCCACAGGTACTGAACGTTTCAGACCTGAACCAGCACCACAAGCAACACCAGATCAGCCAGCTGTACAGGCTCAAACCAAGCCTACTTCAGGACCTTGGTTTACTTTTAATGATCTACCTTCGAAGAAATGGAGAGACAAAATACATGAATTTGGTGCACGGATTGATCTTGAAATGACCAGACCAAATCATCCTTTGCTAGATATTTTTTCTGAATTTACATCTCGTTTCACTGGTCATGTATTTTGTCTCTCCATTTCTTCGAAGGTAGATCATTAAAAGTAAACCAAGGTCCTGAAGTAGGCTTGGTTTGAGCCTGTGCACGGATTGATCTTGAAATGACCAGACCAAATCATCCTTTGCCAGATATTTTGTTTGAATTTACATCTCGTTTCACTGGTACTTTGCGAGAATAGCTGCAAAGTATAAATGATTACCAAAGACTTCAGTACATCCAAGTCACTACCACAGGAGGACTTCTTGGAGTAATCTATAAAGAATTTATTGGTGACTTTCAGCTTATTGACAAGCAGATTCGTTAAGAATACTTCACAATGAAATGATATTCACTTGACAAGCGTGATATTCAAAAGCATTACCGACGAATGATAGAAAGGCACTATCTCTTAAATAGATGGAATGATGTTAATCTGTGATATACTTTTATCTCATCCCTTCCAGATCAATTGCAACCTGAACTACAAAGGTCCATAGTTTCTTTACAATGAGATATGTCAACTATATCTCTTGGAGAAATCTACCAGCTTGCTTTAGCTTCTCTAGATAAGTTATGTGATCAACATACCTTGTTCAAGAATATCATTAAAGGCGGTCCAGTTCCTAAACAGGCTTGCAAGAAGCTTTATCTCCAGATTAAGTGCAAAGACAAAACGACTTGTGAGTGTCATAGCAAGAAGAAATCTCATCTTCGCGAAGTCTACCATAGAAGATAGTTCCGAAGACAGATGGAAAGCTACAAGCCTTGGAGAAAGACATATCAACAGAAGTATGGTAAGAAAACAAAATTTGTTAGGTTCTTCAAGAAATCCTGTCATCGTCAGAAGCCTGATTAATGTTTTCTCTGTGGACAACATGGACACTTTGCACACACATGTCCTTATAAAACGACGAAAGATGTTAAGTTGTTAAAGCAGATGCAATCTATTTTGCCTATTCATTATGCCAACAACTTTGAAGAATTAATTGAGGAACAATCTCAAGAAGATGAGGAAACCAAGTTTGCTATTTCTGTCTCAACATCAGAAGATGAAGAATCCTCTTCTTTCACTGATTCTCAAGAGGAAAATTCTCTATAGATGCTACAACAAACTTGTATGAAAGTTGATCATACACTAGTTCAATGACCTTATTTCCAGATCCAACTCTTTCAACAAGACAAATGTGATAAGCCCATCAAAGCTATCAGGTTTATGGATACTGGATCCAGTCGAATGATCACGAAGCCCAATATCTTATCATCTGACGCACGGACATCTCATGATGAATATTTCACTGCTGCTAATGGTAACTCTTTTAAGATTAGGTTAATCACAAAAGAATTGGCATTCGATTCTTTCCTCAGTGTAAAGTTTAGACTAAAGTTCTTGAAAGCAATATACCTGGCCCAGACATTCTCATTGGTATGGATACATACAGTAAAGCATCACCATTGCAAATCCTACCTACAGGCCTTAGTTATCGCTCATTTTTTAGTTCATACACTTAAATCAAAAATGTGTTTGAACTTACCAAAGTTCCTACACTTTACACTGCACTTCGAGATAAATTGTTGGAATATTGTCCTGAATCTCATGCACAGTTTACTTACCCATATCCTCTGTGGAAAAATTTGGACTTTTTTATAAGTCTACCTTTTAAGAAGAATGAGGATATCAATCCTACGAAAGCTACACATCCAAGGATGAACCCTGACGATCTAAAGCTCGCACAAGATGAGTGTGTTATCCTTTTGAAGCAAGGGCTTATTGAGCCCACAAAGTCGGATTGGGCTTGTCAAGCATTCTATGTCAACAAACGTTTGGAGTAGAAACGTGGAAAAAAGAGATTAGTCATTGACTACAAACCTCTGAATGCTTTCATGTAAGATGAAAAGTTTCCTCTTCCGAAGATCAGTACTCAGGTACTATTTCTTAAAGAAGCTGTTATCTTTTCTAAGTTTGATCTTAAAGTAGGATTTTGGCAACTGGGTATTCACTTAACTGAAAGATATAAGACAACATTCTGCATTCCCAATGCACAGTACCAATGGACTGTTATGCCATTTAGGCTTAAAGTTTCCCCATTATTGTTTCAGAAAACAATGACCAAGATTTATGAGCCTATCCTCTATAATGCACTCATTTATATCGATGATATCTTACTGTTCTCAAAGACCAATGAGGAACATCAGGCCTTATTGCAACAATTCTTGGATCTCACTTAACAATATGGAATTATGCTTTCAGCCTCGAAAGCATCATTGGCATTAGTAAAATTGAGTTTTTGGGTATGCATTTAAAAGATGGATTCTACCAATCTGGTCCACATATTGCAAGAGAGTTGTTACATTTTCCTGATAAACATCTCATTGTCAAACAGATACAACAATTCTTTAGGATTGTCAATTATATTCATGAGTTCATACCACACGTGGCAACTTACACTTCAAGCTTATCCAAGCTTTTGAAAAAGAATCCACCACCTTGGACAAAAGAACAAATAAAGGCTGCCCAATATCTAAAGCAGATTTGTCAGGATCCCCTCCTTTAAATATTCTTGACATGGGACAACGCATCTTACAGACTGATGCTAGACTTGCTAGTGACAGTCACTGGAATGCTGACATTTCATCTTTATCCAACTTGCTTCGACAACATCCACCATAGCCTCCAGATCCTTCAGATACTTTTTCTCTCTATAAGTATCTTCTTTCTCTTCAGCAAAATATATTCACAACTCATTTAGCTTCTCAACAATTTTGTCAAGTTAGTATGGCTAGTCAACCTCTCTTTACTTTCACAAAGAAGTCTTTTCCTTTTATAGCAAGTAGTCCTACTAGTGTGTCTAAACTTGCATTACTTGCCTGTATAAGTTTGTTTTATTATTTACATCAGTTTCTTCAAGAACATAACTCTTTTGGAAATCCCACAATGTTCAATCTCAAAGCACCTTACCTTAATGTGACTTTTCTCCATGATCCTTTTTCCGAAAACACATTATGGTATCTTTGGGAACTCTTAGCACTTTATGCTTGTGCTATCATTATATCTCCACTTCAGCTCTATCAACATCTCTGTGATATAAACAATGGAAGCTCTTTACTATGGACATTTCTAGAATGGTTTCAACCATTAGATCAATGGAAGCAACACTGTTCTCTTATCATTTCACAACATCGTCTATGGGAAGCCTCAACTAGACGACAATCTATTCATTGTCTCTTCATTCTCCATCATCCATAAATAGTATTATGAGCATAAATAAAAGAAATGTGAGTCACTATGCTTGTTATCCTGTCCACCGCCTTCAGAAGCATCAACTGATCTGTAGGAAGTTCTACTGATGCATGAAGTAGAGAGTTATCAAAGGATACCAAAATTCTGCCATTGGGGTGTTATGAGGATTAATGAACTGTTGCCAATTCTCGAGGAAAAACTTGATGAGATTATAATTCTCATTTTTCATGTGGGTTTCTAAAATGCCTGCAATAACTACTTCATTTTCCACGATCTTATCCTTGATCAAAAGTTTTTGTGATGGGAATTAACTCCTCCAACATTTCAAGTTAGAATTATCATTTAGAGGAATCCCCTGACGGGGATTTTTTTCTTTCTGTTGGATCTTCTTCTACTTATATGCTAAAATTCAAGCTTGTCACTAACTACTTCATCCGTATTTACCATATGCTCTTTGTTACAATTACTTTTTTCAATCCTTGTCTCTTCCTAACTTGCTTTCTTTATCATAGGAGTACCAGGTTCATTTTCAAGAATTGGCTGATTGTATGCATCTGTTTGATTTTCCTCATGCAATAAGTCCTTTGTTAACTATGACTTGGAGGGCATCTCAGATTGTATGAGTTCTATGTCAACTTCTGTTAACTCCTGAAATTCTCCTATCCTGAAGATCCTACTAGTGGGCTTCCATATCTTCTTCTTTCTTATATTAAGCTTCCAGGCATAACCAGCTTTAACACTATCCTCAATGGGCTGTATATACTTATTAAGTCTAATGATGAGAATTTCATCGGATAAAATGGTTAAGGCACTCACCAGAATGAAAATTATAGTATAATTTATTCTTTGAATTTTAGTTGTAGCTTGGTCCATGCATATAGGTTTACTAATGAAGCTAGCAAGATGATTAAGACTAGAGGTGGTACATTATTCCAAAGGTACACCATAGATACAAATCCATAAAGGGATGTGCTCCTATTTAACTTCTTTTATATTTAGGCCTAGTCTCTACAATTAAAAAAGAATGGGCTTATTGAAAATGTGTCATAGACCAACTTCAAGTATTTGCTTAGTATTTTCCAGATGAATGAATCTAAACAAGAATACATCATCAAAGTTAACAAGGACCACTTAAAGACCATACTTTCTCTAATTGTTGAAAGCCCATTCTTTCATTACAAGAAATGTAACCCTCCTGTCAAGAAATAATCCAATAACTGTTGCATTCCATCTTTTGCTCTAGCTCTTAAAGTCTCTGAAAGAGGTGAGACAATTCTGTGTTCTACAACTTCATTAGGGGGTAGAAGCTAAGCTTAGCTTTTGATTTGTGATCCCCTACCACTTGTACCCATAAACTCTTAATGCTTCACCAGATGGAGGAAGACGAACATCTAAGGCCGAGGGATTAGCTTGCTTTCCAGCATTTGGTGGCAGGAAAGAGTTCATTTTAAAAGTGAAGGTTAATATCCAGTGGACAAAGGTAGAAGCAGTTGGACAATGAGCAAGAGGAGGTCTTGAGAAGAAAGGAGGAAGTTGCAAGAAGAAGATGAAGATGAAATGAGGTGGGAGAGAAAAAATCAGTAGGGGAATAGATAGGAAACAAGGATAGAGAAAAAGCAGGACAATCAAACATCAGCAGTTATAGGAGCTACATTCTCTCTACTTTACATGCAACTAGGTTCCTATATGAGTTGATATTTGATTTCAAGGTTACATGGATATTAACTTTAGAAGTAAGTCCTATTTAGGGTCTATTTTACTTATAACAATATTATTTTGAGGTTGGAAAGGTTCCAACATAGCATTAATTATTAATCAAGTTATAATACATATGTTTATTTAGTAGAAATGATTATTAAAATTAAGAAGTTCTTTAATGAACTTAATATAGTTTCTTGGATTATTCAAAGACATTAATTGATTGGTCAGTTCTACAATAATATTAATTTAACCACAAGTGCACGGTGTAGTTGTAGCTAGCACAAGCAAGTACAAATCGATCCTATGAAGACAGTAAGTACCAGTAATTACCTTTCTCCTCTTATCTAGCCTACGAATTATACGTTGATTTTTAATTAAAAAATAAAACTTCAACAAATAAAATAAAATGGGAAACAATAATGAACAAAGAACAAAAGGAATTGCTTAGAAAACTCAATATCAAAGATTAGTGTCTAGTGATGAATCCCCCTAAAAACCTTTAATAATTAACCTTTTACCCTGTAATTATATTATTGATTATTGGAACATGAAAATTCCTATCTTATGTTAATAACTCTCTCTAGACTACTAATAACTAATCTGTAGGTTAATTAACTAAAATCTTTCTAGTTAAAGTTCTTAAGATTGCATTATCGATTGGTTTAGTGTAAGCGAAAGATTGGTAGTTTTTGCCCTAAAACCAATCAATTAGTTATGCTTAAGTTACATAATTATTTAAAAAAATTCTTTATCTTATACATATTTAGATGTATTTGGTAAAGTCCATGAGATCAAATACATTACAAATAAAATTATGATGAGATTCTAATTATGAGATTTATATTATATTTATGTATTATCTCTAAATCATTCCTAGTTATTATTCTATTAAGGCTAGACATTCATATAGCGTAAAAAGCCTCATACATATTATGTTTCTTCCTTATAAAGGATGCACTTGATCTCATAAACTAAAGTGTAGAGATGCTTAAATAAAAGTTTAGGTGCTTTTTAGATAACAACGTTACTAAATTGGCCCTATATGAAATTCCATAGGAACATTACTTGTATGTCTATGAAAATTATCATTGTGATGATTGTCTAAGTAGTCCTTTAACTTGAAATCTCTAAAGTATCTTACATAAGGATTGTCATTCTTTGATACTACTTATGATCTATTATTGTCAAAAATAGCTTAATCGATAGTTTTTGTGCCCAAAATAAGTTCTAAAAATACCTAGGCTATCCTATTCCCAAGTATACGAGGTAGTTGTAGTTGATTGCCTAGGGTCGTCTCACACGGAGGTGAAATTAGTCCACTCAAATTAGCCTTGAGAAAAAATAAAAATAGATGTAATCCTAAACTAATTCTCAATTTGTTGAGTGAAGGCTTTAAAGAAAATCACAAAATTAAACTGAGAAGTAAACTAATTTAACTTGAAGCAAAAATGAATAGATTAATCGAATTGGGAAACTCTTGAGAATTAATTTCACTAATTTAATCTCCTATGCATGACTAAAGGGAAATGATTGGGTAGTCGTCTTACTAAAATTAACAATTGGGTTCTATGATCAACTCGAATAATAAACTATCTCTAACTTTTGTAATCGACAAGCTATCATCCGAATTAATTATTGAAACTTGACTATTAATTACCACTTAAGTTAATATATTTCGAGTTCTTAAGTTAATATATTTCGAGTTCTTAACCTAAGTGTCTATAATTTCTTGTTCTATATTAATTTATTCTCTTGATCCTTCGTTTAATACCAAAATGATGCAAAGTTTGGTCATGCTATTACATTCATTCAGTTCAGAAACTATAGGAAACATAAGGCAACAACATAGTCCCTCAATCATGCATATTTAACTAAAATAGCTACATTAATCCTCAAGAAAAAGAGATCAGCCTATCATGGAAATAACAAAATTCATCATATTTAAATACTTCAATCCCATCTTTATTAGTATAAGAGAAGTATTTCAGCAATAAACTAAGTAAATAACCAAATTGAACTATCAAAAGCTAACAGAGTATTAAGTCTATCAACTAACAGAGGAGTAAATTCAGTAAAACAACAGAGAAATTAAAAAAAAAAGAGCAAAGAGTTTGAATGAGGGAGTTATGGTGATCTCCCGCCACTCTCAAGCTCTCTGCATTGGCTCTTGCCTTCTGTTTCTGCTTAGTTCTCACCTAGATGCTTGACTACACACGTTGCTCCTACCTGTCTGCTATTCTTCTTCTTCACCTTACCTAACTAGTCTCTACTTTCTCTCCTCTCTTCTTTACCTTCTTTCTCTCTATTTATTTTGTGTCCCTGAATGTTCCCAAATGTGTCTATGGGGTGTGTAATGTGATAGAATGTTAGAATGATCGAATGTGCCGCCACGCTACTCTCTTTTTTCTATTTGTAGTCTCATTTTAGGTCTAGGTTTTCTAGCCTTCAACCTGCAGATGCCATGTAATAATTAGATGAAAAAACATGTCATGGGGGTGACTTTAGTCACCACCGTGGCTAACTTGTTTAGTCACCACCTTTCTTTATTTTTTTCTTTTCATGCAAAATTTACGTGAACTTTTATTTTTCATGAAAAATTCACAAAATAATCCAATTAACATGCATGCAATATTCACACCATTCTCACTCAATTCATCTCTCATTTGGATCAAAACATAAGAATTTGTAACCAAAATCAAGATATGAAGGCAAGCCAAGTCAATCGAAATTAAACATAACAATTCTCCCACACTTAAACTATGCTTGTCCTCAAGCAAAATAAAAAACACTAGATTATAAAATAACAAAAATTGAGAACTTGAAACTCATGATATTCCATGAACGGACTATTCTTTGCATGCTTAGCCAAAATTAACAAGTACTTCAACTCAATGACCATCAACAAGTGTGATAGATACTCACTCCACTCTCCATCCTCTCAAGCATTCAAAGGTAGGATATGTATTCACTCATAATTCATTTCATGTAAGGCATCTACCATAGGATTGCATACTGATCCAATCTCCACCACTCATATCAAACACAGACATCAATCCAAAGGTCTTTATTTTAGTTGTAATGGGGCCAGGCTAAGGGTAGGAAAAAGGAAAATCATAATTTAAAACCACATAATAAATTGAGAATTTAAAGTAATACAAACAATGAAGCATAAAATACTCAATTCTTTCCTTTCAAGTTAACAAGATTAGCTCTCCCCTTTTTATGTCTCTCCTCTTCTATTCATATTTTGCTTATCTTCTCTTCCTTCCTTTTCCTATTCTATTTTTCTTTTTTCTTTTCTTCTTTCTTTTTTTATATTTTTATTTAGAACAAGATCAAGTTTAGAAGAGGTAAAATGTAGAGGAGAGATACAAATTATTACAACTATACCCATTCCTAACTCAAAAACCAACTATATCCTATGATTCCCCCACACTTATTCAAGCAATTATTCCCTAAACCCAATCATATCCATTCAAATGCTCAATTCGTCCTTATGGTAGGTATGATGAAAAAGTTAAATAATCAAGGTTGAGGCTCACATTTGGGTCTAAAGAAGAAATGGTTCATGTTAAGCTCAAAAGAGGCTCACTAAGGGTAAAATTATAGTGGTTTTTTAAGCAAAAAGGGTATATCCTAATTACCTTCATCATTTCAATATTTGCATAAGATTATGTGATCTCAAATAGTATTTGCAAGCAAGTTTTAGAGTTCCTTAATCATGAAAGAACACTCTCAGCAAAGAATACTTGAATTTGGTATTAAATATTTCAAAAGGTTTCAAGTTCTTACCAAATGAAAAGTTTCATTCATCTATCACAACAAGCTAATATCCCTTTAATCGAAATCCAAGTCAATCAACCTAAGCATGCAAGTATACTCATTCACTTATATTATACATTTCTAATCCAGATCAAGTTCATTTAATAACCATGCATCTCTAACGATTAAATGGAAAGAAAACAAACACACAATCACAGAAAATAATTTTTTTCTAACTAATGCTCCCTCCACACTTAAACATCACATTGTTCCTAACGTGATACAAAAAAGTAAACGAGGGATCTAAAACACAAAATAACACGAACAAGGACAAATATTAAAACTAAAAGATATTAAACTAACAAGCATTAAAAATAATAAAAAGAAGAGGGATAGAAATACGTTTCGAAAGTGTGGGTGGTGGCTGCATTGATGTGGTATGAAGCATGGAAATAAGCATGGTATACTACATTAAGGAGTGGAGAATAGCTGTGAGGAAGACAAATAGAAGAGAATGAAAAGTAGCTCCATGCACACAAAGCAAACAAATTGAGTTGAGTTTTTACTAAAAAGGAATAAAAACAAATAATTAAAAAGCATAACATAAATTATATAGGTTGCCTCCCATTTAGTACTTCTTTAATGTCTTTTAGCTAGACACCTTAGCTGTCATGCTCAAAATGGATCGCCCAAAGTGACTGACTTTACTGTTTGCTTCTTTTCATTGGGATTTTTCTCCAAGAATTTGCCAACCTCTCCCTTAGTTGCATCGTCTAGCAATTGATAACATTTATCAATTTCTTTCACCAATCCTAGTTTATTTTCTTCTTCTTCCTTCAATGCAAAATCAAGGTATGTAGAATTAAATTGATCAACAAAAGAACATTCTTCACCAACAGTATTAGTAGGAATGTGTTTGACATTAAAGATTGAAAATTTAACTATTTCTCTCAAAACAGTCATGCTCAGTTTCTTGTTCTTCACATCAATCAAGGTATTGGTAGTGGCCATAAAAGGCCTCCTTAGGAGTATTGTGTGCTCCTTCCCTTGTTGTTTAACCTCCCCCATGTCTAAGACCACAAAGTCTACAGGGACAATCAATCCTCCAACCTTTACTAACGTATCTTCCATTATTCCTTTCGGATAAATAATTGACCTATCAGCTAATTGTAAGCATATAGTGGTAGGTCTTAACTATCCTAGATCTAGTTTCTTACAAACAAAGTGAGGCATAAGGTTTATACTCGCTTTAAGGTCAAGCATACTCTTAACCTCATCGCCATTATCCATTGATACTTGCATAAAAAAAACTCCCTGGGTCTTTCAATTTGGGGGGTAATTGTTACTAAAGCACTATAATTGCAACCTTTGAAACCATCACCTTCTCGTTTGGCTCAAACTTCTTTTTTTGGTGCTTAGTTCCTTGAAGAACTTCACGTAAGCTAGAATGCTTCTAATCATATCTAACAAAGGCAGACTAAACTTTGTAAAAATGTTATATAGATCTTAAAATTACTTATCTTGTTTTGAATCCTTAAGGCAGCTCGGATATAGGATCAGTGATCTATAAGGATTAGTTGCCTTATATAGTCTTGGTCCTTCATTGCAGTCGGTTACATGCCCCAGTTTTTCACTTTTTGAACGTGACTTGAAAAGTTGTCGTGCCCATTTCTTTCTTCATTCTGCTCACCTTTTTCATTAGTAAGGCTCTGCTCCTCTTGATTACCTGCACCAGACATATTAGAAATTGTTGGTCTTCAATAAAAAATTGAGGTGGTTTCTCCAACCAGGGTTGTAGGTGTTTGAGTACGGATCATTTCACTCCCTTGGTTGTAAACCGTTGAGTGAGGTCACTTGTTCTTCCCCAACTGCAAAAGGCTCACAAGAATACGAACAAACATAAGCTCCATGACCACAAGTTCCATATATACCATATACCTCTTGATTTGGAATGTTTTGGGGTAGTCTTGTAGTTAACATTTTTACATGCCTTGTTAACTCAGCTAACTGCATAGTCAGTTCTTGATTCGAGCTCACTTTATGAACTCCAACTCTTTTTGCCCTTATACTCTTTTTTCGAGAATTAGCCCCTAACATTTCAAAGATTTCATATGGTTCTTTGGTCATCTTCTCTCCCACAACTCCCCCTGTTGCATTGTCCATTGTGTACTGACATTGTTGCATTAATCCATCATAGAAGAATTGATTTTGCATATGAAGTGGAAAATGATGGTGTGGACACTATATGAGCAAGAGTTTAAAGCATTCCCCCACCTCATAGAATGGCTCTCCCTCCATCTGAGTGAAGGTTGCTATCTTCGTCCACAACTCAGAAGTCTTTTAATGGGAAATAGAACTTTCCCATTAATTTGTTGTACACCTTCCCCCATGTAGTCAATGAATCGGGTGAAAGGGTCATCAACTATGTTTTGGCCCGATCCTTCAATGTGTATGGGACGCACCTCATCCTGAGTTAATCTTCATTTAGGCCATCCAAAGGGAATGTCTAAAGAGTTATGTAGAAATCTTCATTTAGGCCATCCAAAGGGAATGTCTAAAGAGTGGTGTAGAATTCTCGAATAAATTTTAAAGGGTCTTCATTGGGAACCCCATAAAAAGATGGCAACATGTTGTAGTGGATGCTCTTCAATTCATAGTTTCTGGTAGCCTCTCCCAAACGTATGCACGAAGTGGTAGTACCAATTACTAGTTTGGCGTACACCTTCCTTATTGGCTGCCTTTCACCCATCTTTTGATCTTCAGGCTTGAGTTCCTCAAGATTGTCTTCAAAGTCCCTTTGGGGTCCTCTTATCTAATGTACATTATCAATAAAGGGAGTAAGTTCGCCTTCCTGAGACCTCCTTCCTCACATAAAAATAAAATAAAAACAACACTGAATTAGTAACAAAAACTGCTAAAACAACTCAATGAAATAACATGACAAAAATGTATGCATGAACAAACAAAACAATCAAAAAAATAATCAAAATTAAATCAAGTACAAACACTAAACACCTCCTTAGCAATGGCGCCAAAAACTTGTTATGCCCAAAATAAGTTCTAAAAATACCTAGGCTATCCTACTTGCAAGTAAATGAGGTAGTTGTAATTGATTGCCCATGGTCGTCTCCCATGGAGGTCAAATTGGTCCACTCAAATTAACTTTGAGAAAAAATAAAAACAGATACAAACCTAACATTCTATCCCGATTTGTTAAGTGAAGGATTTAAAGAAAATCACAAAATTAAACTAAGAAGTAAACTAATTTAACTGGAAGAAAAAGAAGAATAGATTAATCAAATTGGGAAATTATTAAGAATTTAATCTCTTATGCATGACTAAAGGGAAATGATAGGGTAGTCGTCTTACTAAAATTAACAGTTGGGTTCTAATATCAACTTGAATAATAAACTAAGTCTAATTTTCGCATTCAATAGGCTATCATCCAAATTAATTATGGAAAACCGCCTACTAATTACCACTTATATTAATATATTTCTAGTTCTTAACCTAAGTGACTGTAGTTTCTCATTCCATATTAAACTTCTTGTTGGATCCCGTTTTTAGAACCCAACTCATAACAAACGAATCATAGCTTAACTAATATCGCTTCATTTTTATTTTTTTTTTCATTCAATTTCCAATTTGAAATTCATCAATTGAACAACCCATTTTATTCTTCCAATTCCATCATGCCACATTCATTTAC
>JAOSBL010000007.1:5025786-5042380 GCA_027568915.1 Erythroxylum roraimae
AAAAACCCATTTCACGCTTTAACCCCCAAATATCATTATAAAACATTCAGCACAACTTACTACTGATTCCTCATTTTAATAATTTCTAACTTCCACATACTCTTCGGTATTATCTTCAAAACATCCTTGCAATTTGCTCAAATTGACATTACCTAATTTCTCATTAAATCTCACTTAATAAATCAAATTTTCAAGGAAGAGTTCGGGGTCCAACACTTCTTCTCTCGATCCTTCATTTAATACTAAAATGATGCAAAGTTTGGTCATGCCATTACATCCACTCGGTTCGAAAACTATAGCAAAAATAAGACAATAACATAGTCCCTCAGTCTTGCATATTTGACTAAAATAGCTACATTAATCCTCAAGAAAAAGAGATTATCCCATCACGAAAATAAGAAGATTCAACATATTCAAATACTTCAATCTCATCTTTATCAGTATAAAAGAAATATTTAAGCAATAAAACAAGTAAATAACTAAAATGAACTTTCAAAACCTAACAGAGTATGAGTCTATCAACTAACATAGGAGTAAGTTCAATAAAACAACAGAGAAATAATAAACAAAATGAGAAAACAAGAGTTCAGATGAGGGAGTTGCGGTGATCTCCTACCACTCTCAAGCTCTCTGCATTGGCTCTCGCTTTCTGTTTCTACTTGGTTCTCACCTAGATGCTCGACTACTCACACTGCTCTTACCTGTCTGTTGTTCTTTGTAAGGCCCCAAAATATATCCTAGATGAAATGTTACATATTTATGAAAGTACATATATGATATGAGTTAAAATTGTGCTATGATTTGAAAGTGAAAGGCATGTGACTTGAATTTTGGTATTGATGGACCATAGTTAGTGAATTGGAATTAATTGAAGCCATTAGAGAATTGAGGTATTTAAATATACATTTGGACTAGGAAAAATGGTCAAAAGACAAATTAAGTTGGTGCATGCAAAATTAGAATGATTAAGCCTATAGGTTAGTGACATTTGGCATAGTTTATGCTTTGACATTTGACATCATCCATTGTGTGACATTTGGCAGCATAATAAAAGGACAAATGGCTTAATTAAAATGTTACAAATGGCAGCTTAAATGGTGGGAAAATGGACTTCATGCTGTGGTGTTAAGTGTCATGTGGTGGTAAGGACACCTAGCACTAATAAGTGCTGAATCACCTAAGCCATTTGGTGATTCTGCGGCACTCTCTTCACTCTTGCATTTTCTCCACCGAAAATCACTCTCTCTTCCTCTCAACTTCTGGAATTTTTCTGAAGTTTGAATCATCAACACTTAGAATCTTTGTAAGTTATTTTATTATAATGATGGTCTTGTAATTTTATGTGTTATTATCTTGTTGGTGCTGAAAGTTGCAATCTTAGATAAAAGCTGACTGCTAGGAAATGTTGTTGTAGCTGGATCTTTAAGTGATTTGGAGTTGTTCTTTGGAGTTTAAAGAGGTAAGGTAATGCTAAACTTGGCATCATGTTGGAACATGTATTGTTTGATATTTGAAGTGGATAAAGTGTGTACTGAATTAATGAAGAATTAAGGTTAGAAACTTGATACATGCTGGATACTTGTTAGAAGGAGTGGGTCTACTGAACAGGCATCGGTATTATAGCCATATCTTGACCTTTAGACTTCCAAATGGGATGATTTTAAATTCATATTAAACTAGAAACATATATCTACAACGTTCATGAAGGAATCAAATTTGATTTATGTCACTAAGGGTTTTGAAATTTGGCTTGAAGTTAAGTTCGGTTGCTGTCAACGGTTGAGAATAGTCTGTAGTATTTTGGGTATAACTCTCAGAATAATGAACCAAATTGCATTAACTTTATTTATTTTGAAACTTAATGTATAGAGGAACATTGTTTTAGAAGAACATATTGTCTAAAAATGTCAGTTTCTAGGTCAGAATGGCCATACAAAACTGATCCAAAAACTTGTCCTGTGAAAACAGTTGTTTGAAAGTTTCGGGTCACTTATCCCACAATTGTAGGAAATGGTTAGGAAGGTGAAAAAAAAGGGTTTTTGTGCAATTGATGAACTATATAAGGTTTAGTTAATTTATTGGCTACAATAGGACTTAAATGGATTTGTTTAAGGTGTGTTTGAACTTAAATTGGTATTCGATGTAATTGAGTAATAGTTAGTTTAATTATGCATTATTAATTGAGATGATGATGTAAAGGATGTATGGTTTAATAATGATGAATACAATGTTGAATTGTTTCGTGTGATCATGAATGAATGAGTTCCAAAGGCTTATATATTATGAATTGGATATGGATGTTTGTGAATTGGGAATTTTTGCAATAATATTGTGATAATTCCAGACCATCAATTATCCTAGGAGTTTGATAATTGGGGTTGAAATTGAAGTGCTTTCTAATTGGGTGCATATACATAATGTGTGATGACTCAACACTTCTATTGATGCATAATTGCATATATTTGTATTTATAAGGTATGTTATGTAAATGTCAATGAATAAGTTCAATTGGAGCAAAATAGAATAAAGATATATGTTGTAGTTCATCTTTTACATAAAATCCTAAAATCTAAAATGTTTTATTTTAAAACTGCTGAATCCTAGTTGTGGGTAAATAGGCATGCCTAAAAGGGTTAGTAGCTGCTTTTGTAATTAGATACTAAGCTGTCTCCTGTGATAAGACACTTCGGTGTCTTCTGATTCCAGACACTTTTATGTCTTATGTTTCAGAGACTTAAGTATCTTATGTTTTAGATACTAAACATGGTATCTTCCGTTTTGGTCCCGTTGCCTACTTCTGTAAAAAAGGATTAGCAGGCTAACTTGTTTTATATTTTATTATTTGCTCAACTCCGTTATAATTAAGCTCTGTTCTGAAATGACTAAGCTTTACTATGATATAAACAAATTCTATTTTAATACAGACAAGTTCTATTCTGATACTTTAAAATTCTGTTTTTGATATTATTTTATTATATTATGATACTGGTGAGTTTTACTTTTTACCCTAAAGCAGATATATTCCACTCTGATATGATTTATTCTGATTTGAGATGCAAATTGCTCAAAATGTGATATGATTTGTATATGTGAACATCAAATGATTGTTAAAGACAATTATCATTATGTTTCTTGTTTAGTTATTCCCCACTAAGCTATATACTTAGCACAGTGGTTTTGTCCCGTGTAGGTTTAGATAAAAGGGTATAAAGACTAGGACAAAGACAATTGCAGTGGCCAATGAAGATTTTGTTTTGTTTGAGTTGATCAGTTTGTTTTGGGTTATTTAAGTTATAAATAATGAAATATGAGACTTGATGTAGTTTTTTCAAAAGTTTGTAAACATTGTATTATAGGGTGGATTTGAACTTAAGTTAAGTATTTTGTAAAACTCCATCTCTATGATATGTACTGTTTTGTTAATGATTTGTAATGTGATAACCTAAATTCAGAATGGTTTTGGAATCGAAGCATGTTTTGGATAAATTCAATGTGCTGGTTAAATTCTATTTTAAGTCAAATATAAATGAAATGCTTGGTATGTTTCAGTCCTGTATGAGGTGACATATGCATATCCTTTCAGGGGTACATAGGTGTTACATTCTTCTTCTTCACCTCACCCGACTGGTCTCTGCTTTCTCTCCTCTCTTCTCCACCTTATTTCTCTCTATCTATTTTGTGTCCCCGAATGTTCCCAAATGAGTTTGTGGGGTGTGTAGTGTGATAAAATGTTAGAATGATAGAATGTGTTGCCACCCTCCTCTCTTCTTTCTATTTGTAGTCTCATTTTAGGTCTAGGTTTTCGAGCCTTCAACCTGCAGATGTCATGTACTAATTAGAATGAAAAACATGTCATGGGGGTGACTTTGTTTGACACCCCCGTGAGGGCTAGTCATGGTGGTGACAAGTTAAGCCACCACCGTGACTAACTATTTTAGTCACCACCTTTTTTATTTTTTTTTCTTTTCATGCAAAATTTATGTGAACTTTCATTTTTCATACAAAATTCACAAAATAATCCAATTAACATTCATGCAATATTCACACCATTTTAACTCAATTAATCTCTCATTTGGATCAAAACACAAGAATTTATAACCAAAATCAAGATATGAAGGCAAGCAAAGTCAATAATAATTAGACACAACAGTAGCTGTTGGATATAACATAAACTATATGGAGATAGTTAAGTGGTCAATATAGGATTCATACCCTAATGATAGAGAACTAATATGATTGAATTCTAATAGAGAAAATATTATTTCCATGCTCTTTATCTAAATGGAACATTGTGTGATGAAATGATTTGATTGTACAAAAAAATATGCATAGAAATGTTATTCAAAACTACTTTAACATTCATAATATTTGAATGTTCATAATCTATTGTTAGACGTTAATCTTGATCTATACGTATAAATTATTTAATCGTATAATTAAAGAAAATTTAAATGAGTTTAATTTATCTAATCCTAAATATAATTTAAGGTTATAATCCCATTGCTGATGTGTTTAGGAACTAATACATCATACAAAAAGAATGATTGATTAGAGAAAAACTATTGCACTCAAGTTATACTTGATTATAAAGTTTGAAATTTTTTGGTATTAAATATGTGATATTTAATAAATAAAGACTAATATGATATATTAAACTTTATTTGGTCTAATTGATATTTAACTAGAGTTAATTACAATTATAATTATATTACAATATAAATAAATCTAAAATTTTATTTCAATTAACAAGAAGATTGAAACCATATTATAAATAGGATAAACCTTTAAAAGAAATAATACTTCTTTTTTTAAAGATAAATAATTCATTAACAAATAGAGTGTAAAAAGAGTTCAACAAAACACTTACCTTAAGTTTAGTTAAGTTGGATACAACAATATCACCTAGACATGTGTTTCTAACTTGAGCCTATTTAATAATTTAGGCTCAAGCCCCAGACAAGTTTCCTTCTCCTGATACATGTGTTGTTTCCTGTATAAGTTCGAGAAACATCCATCTCTGGTACTTCAATTCTACATTTTTCCTTCTTCATGTAATGATTTTTAACTAATTGTGTGTAGCAGAAGGGTGTCCAATTCTGGGGCAACAACAATTGTTACTGTGAATTTGCTTGGAGCCATCTTGCACTAACTAGCATCAAAAGACAAAATCTATGGAAGAGCTCACTATTGTGGGAGGTAGACTTTTTATTGTGTTGAATATCACCTTTGTTGTTATAGGATTACTCAGAGAGTAAATTGCATGTTGACTTATGTAGTAGTTGGCATAAGTTCCATTTTCTATTATATTTATTTAGGGTTGTTCCTAACGTTTTATAGGCCCTAGGCAAAGTTAAAAAAAGGACCCCAATAAATCGACAATATATAAATATGTAAACTTTAAAAGAATATTTTAATTATTAAAGAGGCCATATTAAGCCCCTAATTGTGACACAATTAAAGAATCTAATGGGTTGCATTAAACATTAAGATTTAGATAACAACTAAAAAAAATCAAATAAAAAAATATGTAAAGAAAAAAAACTAAAAGAATTTGCCTCATTTTGCTCTTTAAGAGTGTCAAGAGTGAGTTGGGTCCTATTTTATCTCATTTTACTTTTTATGAGGGTCAAGAATGAGCCTTATTTTGTCTCATTTTGTTCTCTATGAGGGTTAAGATTGGGCCCTATTTTGTTCTTCATAGGAGTGGGCCCTGGGTAGGTGCCTTCTTGCCCTTGCCCAGGGCCGACCTTGGATTTATTATTCAGAAGTTAGCATTATAATACTTATATATTCTTTTAATACATTTATGCGGATATTTTTAGATACGAAATAGGTATACAATTATAATAGTTATAACGAACTAATTTTAAAAACGATTCAAAACATAGTAAAAAAAGAATTAATTTAAACGATGAAGTATAAATTTATGATTCATACTTTTTATATCTATTAATAATTATATTAGAAATTTTAAATAATTTTAACTTTTAAAAAATCAAAAGAGAAAATAGTTTATACTTATTCCAATAGATAAAAACAACAACGATCTAAAAACAACTAACTAAAAGTGGAGTTTGGGAAGGTCTAGTATATGCAACCTTACTCCTAATTAAGGCTAAATGGCCAAATTGGGGCCAAACTTTTTTGAGTTTGATCAATTTATGACCAAACTTTTTAAGTTACTTAATAAAGGTCTAAACGTTCTCAAGTCTACTTAATGTTAGGCTATTTTGAACGAAAATTAGGAAGTGTCATACACGCATTGTTATGGGCATGCTAGTTGGTCTTTACAAGTGGCTTACGTGGATTTTCAAAAAAGAAAAAAAATAAAATCATTTCAAAACCTAAATTTATTTCTAGTCCTTGGTATATTCACACTCTCTTTGTCTCTCGAAAACTTACCCGAATCTTGTTTAATCTGGTGTCTTACAGGTGAATGATATTTGTAGTATATTATAAGCATGTACTGGATTATGTCAACGTAATACTTTTTGTTTAGTGCCTGAGGAGTCGGAGACACTCTGGTTCAAATTACTAAACTCGAAAGAGTAACTCAAATGCGCTTTTATTAATTCCATAGTCTTTAATGCTAATGAAATACTTGATAGAGCTATTTGTGGCTTCTAACTATTCAACTATTACATCGGTAAGTCAGTGCAAGGATCGATCATCATTTGCATTTTCTACATTACTGTCATGGAAGTTATTATTCTGTAATCAAACATTGAATGTTCATCAACTCTTTCTCTTTCTTTAAAGATTTTAAATTTACCTAATGAAATGTTTGATCATTCTTTTTGTTTATGAAATATTAAATTAGAATGTAAGATTCTTTTCACAAGGTTGAAATAACTATTGTATGATAGTGATAAAAATTGCTTATAGATGAGGAGATTTTTTTTTTCCTTCACAAAGCTGTGAACCAAGACTATTTATCTAGATTTTACCCTTTTTCTGTCTTTCTTTCTTCTCTTTTTCTGACTGCATCAAGTTCTATTCATTGTGTGGCAAATATAGTAAGCCATATGTTTAGCTCAAAACTCTGAGGGAAGAATCTATTGCTTGTCAAATCAAACTTATGAAATAAATCCTAGCTAAAACATAATGCACATGCTCTCTAGAGACGTTCTTAGTGCAATAACTTCTTCTTTCTCGATGTCTATGCACTTTTCTTTTACTAAATTAGTTTGTCAGCTACAGTATTCATGTAACATTAGCTCGGCTAGTGATATTTTCTCTCAACATACTGCTGCGAGTGATCTTACTAATACATAAATCTCGATTCTTTTCCATTTTTATATTCAGAAACATTCCCAAATATTTTCAGCCGATTGGCTTGGGTTGTCAATTTCTGGATAATTATTCTTGAGTTTTCATAAGTGTTTTCTGCAAAAAGTTGCAATGTTTGCTTTTCACCTAAGCTTCATAATACATCATCCTTTCAAGTTCTTCTTGGACTTTCAATAGCTTTATCTAACATTTCTCTATAATATCCAAAATTAATGCTTTTATGGCTTCCCATTGATTGTTTATCCATTTAACTTTTTGGCAAATTATTGGCTTTGTTACAGATTCTGTGGGCCTCTGATGGAATGTTATGACGATGAAGGGGCATATGAAGTGAATAATGGTTTGGGATGCTAATAGAAAACTAGAGTACTAGGAATGATGATGATGTGTGTGTAATCAAGTGGAAAATCTCCAAATACCACAAAGGTGCATATGTGTTGAGGAAGTTGTTCTCTCAGTTCATCAAAGAGATTGTTTAGGGAATGATAGGTTACGTTCTTCTTCCAACTATCATGTCAAAGGTCCTCTTTAATGATGGCAACCAGGAACTTTAGAGATTTTAAAATTACCATATTGTGGATGCTGGGAGCTTATGGATTTGAAAGAAGAATTCTGGTACTCATTAATAGTATCAAATATGTGGTTTAGTTACTGGCTTTGCTCTCTACATGACACTATTCAACGACTTCTTTTTCTGTTACTTTTTGTTGTCTCACTCCTTTGTCCCTATCAGCTTCACTTGTTGAATATGACACTACTATCAACTAGTTTGTTGATTCAGATTCTTTTTTCATTTGCTCATGGATACTGCTAAATCAGTGATAGAGAATGATACATTCTATGCCATGAGCCTGCTCAAGAAGGGAGCATCTCATGGTTATGCCCCTCAGAGGTCTAGCATGTTGTATATGCAACTACCTTCTCTCTAAAGGTTCTTCTACTTTCTCTGTTAGTTTTCAGTTGTGGTCATGTAACTCATCTCCGATGCGAACTTTTAGAAAATGAGTCACCTAACAGAGGCTCGTTATCTGGATGTCTCGTTTGTATGCCAAAGAAGAATGCACAGAGGGACAAAAATAAGTCTCCTCTTCCAGATGATGGTTTGATTGATCAGGTTTCAACAAGATCTCCATAAGCACAAAGACCCTATATGTTACAACCACATGAAGATTTGATAGATAATTCCTATGGGCTTCATCACATATCACAGGTAAATCTTATTTATAATTGTTGTTAAACTTTTTAGCCTTACTAGGCTAGGCTTAAAAGATTAATCAACATGAACTTCTATGCTACAGTTTGAGATGTTGTCTAATCTTCATAATGGAAAACATGCCTCAGTTAAAGCTTGCACTGCCAGCTGTTTACCAAGATAGGGTTCAAAAGGATCCAATCATTTCGGCTGGAGAGAGTAGTAGTCTTCCACTTACTCAGAAACCAACCAAACACCTTAGTGAGCTTAAAGTGAAGGGATCATCATCTCTTCGATGTCCACTAAAATCAAATATTTTTGGTAAGATAAACGTCTTTATGTATTGAAAAATAAGATATATGATTGATCACTTTAAGTTATTGAATCCTGAAGATGGTTTTGCAGGTAAAGAAAAGAAGAACATATATTGACACACTATTGTATAAATGATCTTTTGATCCGTATAGCTAATCGTAGAATTTAATGCATTTCTACCTGGTAGTTCAATAGTTGACAACAATTTTTTGGATCAAAAAGGAGGCTGAATGAGTTCTGTATAGCACAATTTTACCCTGATATAGTATATTATAAGCTAAGTGTACATATTAAAAATGTATCTTTTGTTGTGAATTGAAATGGATTGGTTCAATATCTTATCTTTGCGCAATTACTTTATTTTGGTCATTTGATGAAACATATTTCATTGGAAAAACTTACAGCATTCTATGGTTGCAAGTAGCTATTTTAGCTCCTTAGGATAACGTATTAAATTAAATAGGAAAGCATAGTCTATCTCTAGTGTAGGAGGATAACTTAATAAATGATACAGAGCAAACTATATAGAAACTCCTGGAATTCATATTATCCTCTAGATGCAAGAGGTTTATGAAATAAGATGCTTAGGTTTACAGTTCTGTCACCATTAAAATGCGAAACACTGCATCTTACTAATGATCGATATCAAGCATATAAGTCCTAAAAGATTGTAAGGAACCATGTTATATATATATATTCATTTCTACCTGTCCTTATGCAAGTAATCAATTAATCGAAACTACACCTATAAAATAGTTACATAAACTTCAGCTAACCCGACATTGTGGTCATTTGCCTGTAATTCTTTAATATAGACATCAGATAAGAATGTTAGGCAATGAGATTGAATATACGAAAGAGCATACCACAGCTACCTTCTTCAGGTTTACGAAAATTTAAGATTTTTGCGTAACTTTAGCTTGATATTGATTCATCTTACACTTGAAAATCCGATTGTTTATTACACCATGTATATTCAAATTATGCTAATAGATATGAACAAAGTTCTTTGGATATTCTTCCTCACATGATTGAACTTTTCTTGTCCAAAAGAAAATGAACATTCAACCAAAACAGAGTAGTTACAAGAGCTTCCTGAGTAAACATTACAGGACAACCATTCCCTAGTGACAATGATTAAGAACAAACCAAACCTATGAACATAATTTAACAATCGACAAACTGCAAAGCTTTAAAAGAAAAAGACGAAGATCATCATCTTACTTTTTGTCTATAAATAATTGAATTTCAACTTACTAATTTATGTGATAGAATGTGTCATAACAACTACATGATCTCAGTCATCATTCTTGCTACTTTAGCTCCTACATTTTTGGATTGGAGGGTAGGACTCTGACTGTGAATAAGTGTCACTACAATTGAAAAAGACTGCAAAGTTGACAAACTTGACTGAAAATGGACAAGATATAAGCCATCATAGACATTCACCATCCTTAACGGGGGAAACCTTTCTCTAAACCCTGAAAAGTTGAAGTTGAGATATGAAATGTCAATGCCTATTTGACCAAATATGCAGTTGCTTAAAATTCTTGAATCTAAGAAGAACTGTAGTATTAACCCTTGAATGAGCAAGATGCCACTAAAATTTACCTAAAAACGCGAAAGATGGATCGATTAAGCCATAACTATACATATGAACTATATTATAGAACCTCATCAATAGTTATGCTACTTGTGCCAATGTTTTTCTCAAATCTTTTTAGGTGAGCATTAAGTAGCAAAATTAACTACAACAAATTGTGTGATTCAATCAGGTTATATGATGACATCAGAAGAATGTGATCACATGTTCAATAACGGATTTTTTTATTTTTCTATTTTGCAAATATCATGTTATGTTTCCTCATTTTCAATTTTTTTTAAAAGAGAGAGACAAAAAGGAAAAACTGAATTCATTGGATACAATTAGGAAATACTCTTCGTTTGATGCCTGAGGAGTGACCGATAAGGGAGGGAAGGAGGCAAAATGTCGGATCGAGTAAGATTTGGGTAAGTTTGAGAAAGAGAGTGGGTGAGTATATCAAGGATTAGAAATAAATTTAGGGTTCTAAAATGATTTTTTTTTTTCGTTTTTGAAAATTCACGTAAGTCACGTGTGTTTTTAACGTGGCGTCTAAAGACCCACTGATCTGTCCATATAAAATAATATTAACTTCTGAAACAAAAATACGTATAAATGTGAACTGAAAATTTTATGCCTAAAATCTCGGGTTTATTCTAACGCCATTTATAATTTTGTCGTCGTACATTCTGTTGACAGTAACTTGAGAACTTAGCCCCTAAGAAACATAAATAGAAAAAATATATATAAAAGCTTAACACTGAAGATTCAAAGACTAGGCGTTGACGACGCGTTGGTTAACCAATAATAGGTCAGAAGAGACCCGATTTCCCACCATTTCCTTCTCCTATAAAATTGCTACTCCATATCTTTCCTTTTTCCATCAGAATTCAGAAACACACAGTCCTTCCCCTTTCAATTCCATCATTATACAATTCTCCATTCTCAATTTGGTTTCACATATTTCGATCAAAGAAATGGCTGAAGAAGGGAACTTCAACTCATCGCATGCACAGATGGTGGCAATCTTTCTCTGCTCGTCTCTCTTCTTTTATGTGTATGTGTTTGATTTGATTTCTTGACTTGTTTGTTGATATTTTTTCTGGGTTTATCTTGTTTTGTTCCGAAGACCAAGGAAGATGAACCGAGGCTCAAGTATCTGGAGTTTGTGCAAGTTGCTGCTATTCATGCAGTGCTGACCTTCAACAATCTTTACCTTTACGCCAAGGACAAGTCCGGTCCTTTGAAGCCTGGTGTTGAGACCGTTGAGGGTACTGTCAAAAATGTTGTCGGACCTGTCTACGACAAATTCCATGACGTCCCTATTGAACTCCTCAAGTTTGTTGATCGAAAGGTGAGTCCTTTTTACTTTGCAAATATCGCCCTTGTGGATTAGGTGCTGTTATGACTTCTCTGGCTATTGGATTTTAGGTTTGTCATGCAAAACTTGATTGGGTATGATGATTTACGTTTGTTAGTACGGGTGGGATAAAATACACTTGATTTTTTCCAAGAAAAAACTGTAAGTTGACACTTGAGATGATCATACATTCGGAACTGATGGAACTATAGTTTTGGGTTTTGCATGTCTTTCCGTGAAATTAATATCTGATAGTTAAGATGAGTTTGCAGCAACATTTGCTTGACAATCGCCGCTGTGGCATCTGTTGTTGAGTTTATATTTGAATTCGACATTACATTGATGTTTATACTTGTTGCATGATTGGTGGTAGGAGGCTATCGGTTGAATTAACATTTTGTAGTTCTGCTCATTGAGTCTTCAGATCTATGTACTTGTGGTGCTTTACGCTTAGTTTGATAGTTTTGCCGTGACTTGTTTTCCTTTTTTGGGAAGCAAAAGATGATGTCTGATAAGCCAAAGCTAACCTTGTTGAATCTTGACTGTTACAGAAGAATTCATCATTTGCTAGATGTTATTGATACGCTCAAATCTGACACTTTGAGCTTGGAACTAAATTCTGGAATTTTGTGGTTGTCTCTAATTTAGATGTTACGAGTGATTTGTGACTAGAAACCATCTATTGATTGGTTGCAGGTGGATGAATCCGTCATTGAACTGGACCGTCGTGTGCCTCCAGTTTTCAAGCAGGTATCCTCCCAAGCCTTATCGGCAGCGCAGAAGGCCCCAGTGGTTGCTCGATCAGTGACTTCTGAAGTTCAGCGCACCGGTGTGAAGGAAACTGCTGCTGAATTTGCGAAAACTGTATACTCGAAGTATGAGCCTATGGCCAAAGACCTTTATACCAAGTATGAACCAAAAGCAGAACAATGTGCAGTTTCAGCTTGGCGCAAACTCAATCAGCTTCCTCTATTTCCTCAAGTTGCAGAGGTTGTTGTACCAGCTGCAGCTTATTTTTCTGAGAAGTACAACCAAACAGTGATTCTCACCGCTGAAAAAGGATACAGGGTATCCTTGTATTTACCCTTGGTTCCCACAGAGAGGATTGCCAAGGTTTTTGGCAGCCAAGTTCCTGAAATGGCACCATTAGTCTCGAATTGAGGGATGTTATGGAGCCTGTAGTGAGAGCATGGGTAATTTTGTTGTTCTTATATGTCTATAACATCTTTTTCTGGTGTCCATGCGAATAAACTATATGTTTGCTTGAAACAATCTATGAAATATCTAAACTTTGGAGTTCATTGGTTGTGGACGTGTTGACGTCCACTGCTCCAGCATTTCATTGTTGCTTATATACGTGCGCTGCGTGGCAGGTTTTTGACACTATTGATAAGTTAAAACCACAGCCTCCAGTTGTAGTAAAAGCAAGGGCACTTACTAAGTGAGGGAGGTAAAAGTAAAACCATTCAAGATAAACGTTTGATTAAGCAAGGGCTTTGTATATACAAGGATTTTAATCTCTTTCAAGAGCCTAGCATATTTGCAAAGAGTGGAATTGCTTTCATCATCTTCGATCATTTCCTGCGAAAACATTTTCAATGAAATAGTTATATAAATGATTGCCGCAATACTCATATCATGGTATCATTCTTCGCTCGTCTTCTCGTCCCCTTTGATCCAATCCGTTGGGAATTGGAATGGTTAGTTTTTGATCTCGTCTTTAGAATTTCCCACCACCATTTTTGAGCTATCTGAAATGCAAAGATATTTATTGACCATTGTGGGAGCATAACCAATCGTAGACTAACCACTAAATCATTTGCATCGCGCCTACTGGAAACGCAAAAGAGCTAACACTTTATTTCTTTGGTGATTGTGTTAATTTATGGTAGTTTAGGAGCAAAATAATTAACAAAGACATTCTTTATTTTTATATATTAATTACATTTGATGTTTTAATACTAAAGATAAAATTTTTGAAATGATTACTATGTAATTTAAATTATCATGAGATCATAATTATAAATTTATATTTATATTTATATTTATTAATTATTAATTATTCTTAAACGTTTTTAATTGTAGTTTTATTAAGACATGATATCGATGAAATAGTAAGATTAACATACATTATGTTTCTTTCTTATGAAGAAAGTATATATTTCTTTCTTATGAAAAAAGTAATTGATCTCATAAATTAAAGCATGAAAATACTTAAAATAATTTGTGGGTACTTATTACAGAAAAAGTTACTAAATTGACCTAACTATGAGGACCTCAATCTATGTATCTGTGAATTTTCTTATAATGATGGTTGTATAATTAATCATTAGATTTAAGATTACCAAGGTATCTCATGTGAGAATTACTGTGTTTCGATGCTACTTATGAACTGTTCTAGGATAATTCAATGGGTAATACTTGGCTTTAGTATAAGTCATATGGAGATATTTGAGCAAGTCAATAAAGAATTCGTCACTATAAAGTAATAAGAGAGAATGTTCTACTGTTTTTTATTAGTAGTGATTTAAGGAATTCTTTGGCCATAATGAATTGACATTTGAAAAGACGTACTCAAATATCAATTTTAAATCAATTACTAATTAGTAAGAACGAATATGATTGGGTGAAAAGAGTAGATACTATATACATACTCTGTCCAATTAAAACATTGGATGATGAAAGGATTAAATTTTAGATCATAACATGGTTAAACAAGTTAATTCAAACCACCTTGATATTTCTGATATTTGGGTAATTATGACATATTGTTAGACTTCAGTCTTAATTTATGATTATAAATTGTTTAATTAGATAATTAAAGATAAATTCAATAATGTTTTATTTTATCTGATTCTAATTGTGAATTAGAATTACAATTTATAATCATTGTCAATATATTAGGAACCTAATGGGTCATACATTAAAGAACAGTATGCTAAGGAAAAATCAATTTTAATTAAATTGGACTTAATTATAAATTTTGAGAAATTTTAGAGATCAAATATGAGATATTTGATTTTATTAAAATTAAATTAATTATAATTAGAGTGACTTTAATTATAATTAAGGAATTTAATTTTAATAAAATTTTAAAATATTAATGTTTTTTTCTATAAATAGGAATAAATATTAGGAAGCTATCACTCTTGCTTAATTCCCCTCAAGAGTTGAGATGCTACTCTATAGATACCTTTAGAGGCTGGACATATAAATAACATGTGGTTGACAAGTCGAAAAGCTTTCAAAGGATTCCAACAGGAAAAACAAATCTGGCACAATTTCTTATTTTATGATTTATGTTTTATTATTCAACTTATTCAATTATCGGGATTCGACTAAAAACTGTTAAAAATTTTGTTTTTCTGTTGCGTCCATGATTCGATTACGATTAGTTTCCAACAATAATATCAAAGTCTCCTTTAATTATTTAACTTGAATTATCTTCTTGATTGTTATTAATTTGATAAACTATTAAGGTTTTGTGATTTAACTAAACCCAGAACTGTTTTTTATTCTGCGACTATTCTTATTTGCTTTTGGAAAAATTCTACCTTGTAAAATTGTTTCTACGTTTGATTTGAAAAATTAAATCATGCGTGTATGCTTATTGTTATACTTTTGGAAATTGTTTCCACGCATGTTCCTTTGTTCTACTCCTTTTTGAATTATGGAATTGATGAAAATAGATTGCTGATTTTACCATGTTTTATCTATTTTGGAAACTTGTTCATGCGTCTTTTATTTTTGGAATTGCATTAACTGTGTTTCTGCCTGCGTTTTTGTGTGTGTGTGCATTGAAGGGTGATTCACGCTAGTTCACACTGTAAACCAATGGCGACGCCACTAGTTGGCATCACCAAGGGCAATTAACGCCTATGGAGCATCAGGCGACCCGGGGACACGACGATGTAACAAGAGAGGTAGGTGGTGTTGATTTATACCCTACATCTAATCGCTTTAGTTGTAGTTTAGTGACAAATTATTTAAAGGCATTATTTATCTTGTACATGTTTAGATGTATATAATAAAGTCCATAAGATAATTATAGATTGCAAATGAAATTATAATGAGATTAAAATTATGAGGTTTAATTGCATTTATGTATTATTCTTAAAATGTTCCTAGTCATTGTTTTATTAAGATTGGACATTAATAGAACGTAAAAAGACTAGCGCATGTTTTATTTTTTCTTATGAAGGAAGTTGTCGATCCCATAGGCTAAAGTATAGAGATACTTAAACAAACGTGTGGGTGCTTGCCAGAGAACAATTTCATTGAATAGACCCGATATGAGAAATCCATTGAAACATTTCCTTTGACTTGATGTCATCAAAGTTATCTTGTATGAGGATTGCTATGTTTTGATACTATTTATGATCTATTTAATCATAGTTCTTTTAATCGGTAGTCATTGGATGTAGCGTGAATTATATGGAGATAGTTGAGTGATCAAGATAGGATTTATCACCCTAAAGTAATTAGGGAGAATGTTTCGTTGTTTTCGATTAGTATTAATTCAAGAAATCCTTGGCCAAGGTGAAATGATGTTTTATAAATAGTTTACAAATGTCATTAATTAAATCGATAGCTAATGGAGGAGAACTAATATGATTAGACTCAAAATAGAGTAGACATTAGTTTCATGCTCTATGTCTAATCGAATCATTTTTATGATGAAAGGATTGAATTATATGAAAAAATTATGCACGGAAAGGTTAGTCAAAACTATTTTGACATTCCTAAATATTTGGGTAGTCTTGATGTGTTGCTAGACATCAATCTTGATCTATGATTATAAATTGTTTAATTGGAGAATTAAAGATAAATTAAAAGGAGTTTTAATTTATCTAAT
>JAOSBL010000007.1:5045001-5067905 GCA_027568915.1 Erythroxylum roraimae
AGATCTGAGGACTGGACGTAGCCCACGGTTTAGGGTGAACCAGTATAAAAATTACTGTGTCGAAATCTCTTTACTCTTTATCTCTTTTATATTTCAATTTGCAATTTCGCATCTTACACAAGTTTCTAAAGGGGATTAAACGAAAAAAATTCACAATTCAACCCCCCTTCTTGTGCATTTATATATCTTTATTAAGTCTTGTATTAACGTGTGATTCACTTCATCATGGACTTCATTAATTTGATTTAAGAACGACATCAATTCATAAATAAATGAACATCAAGTTAATGAAAAATTGCCTTTTACTTTATTAATCAAAATAAAGTTTGTATAAAAGTGCTAAAGGTGATTGCCTTTAGAGCACTACTCTAACAAGTAATTTATTTTATAACTCATATTCTCAATCTTATAATTATGTTTGGAGTGATCATACAAATTATAGTTATGGATGGGATAATCAACAAAATTACCTCCCCGATAGTTTGCAGGAACTACAACAGTTCCTGTATGGACCGATTTGATTAATATTGTAAATGCTAATACTTTGCAATTGCAACAAGGTGTACAACAATTCCAACAGGATGGATGCCAATTTTGGCATGATACAAGGTTTAGCGTCCAAGATGTCGAGAGTCAACAAAACTTAGGTACATCTCTGGAAGACTCAATATTATGACTGCTAACAATATTCAACTTCAACAGAATATGAGTAGTTTCAATATAATATGCAACAAAGTGTCCAACAGTTCCAAGAGGATATGATTCAAATTCAGCAGAATATAAGGCAATTTAACCAGGATATAATGTCTAGACTCTAGAATGTGGCAAGTCAAATGGTTGAGATGGCAGAGAGGATAAACGCCTAGAATCATAAATCAAAGAGGAGCAACCATATCAACCTGATGTGTACCCAATAGACGTTAGTGCACAATCCTTACAAAGTGATGAGGAGCTTGAGAATCTTGAGTGTAACAATCAAGGAATTGCTTGTGAAGTGGAAGAAGTTGAGAAGGAGCTCGAAGTAGAAAACAAAATATCAATTAGCTTGGAGGTAAGTACTAAGTCCATAATTATTGTTAATACTAACCCTTCAACTTCACTTAGAAGATTGGAGAAATTGATCGAAAAAGAAAAAGGTGATCAGATATTCGAAATCTTTCCAAAGTGCATGGACTTAGTAGAGATTGGAAGTCTAAAGATAAGGCATATGCTGAATATGAAGGATTATCAACCAAGGCCCTATCCTAAACAACCTCATATGACGATAGCTCAAACTGTGATATCCAAATATCATAATTTTGTCACGGGAGGAGAAAACATAGAGTCGAACCAACTACCCTAAACAAAGGCACTTATTGGGAGGTAACCCAAGGGAAGTAAATTTCTTTTCCTTTACATTTTTTTGCGCCAGCTAGTTATGCATGTGTGTTTTTATGTTGGTTTGTTTCTTACTTGTTTTTAAGTTTTCAATCAAAATGAGAGAAAGAATAAAATAAACAAACAAACATTTTCTCTTTTCTATTGCTTTTAGAACTATATAGTTATGATTAAAGAATGAATTGACTAGAGAATTTCATAGCAACTTTAGCATGTACTTTTGCTCTTATGGTTGCTCCATATGCATTATTTTTAAAAGAGTAGTGACTAGTGGTAGACAAAGCCAGTGAGATTTTGAGCCTTTATAGACTGACACATCCATATTAGTCTCATTATCTTTTGATAATGTGTGACCTTCATGACATGTACATCCTAATTTTGCTTTGATTTTTTATTAGATACCATATTTTTATCACATGCATTAATATGGAGATGATTAGGTATTCTTTGTTTCATAAGTTACATTAGCCAAATAGCCTACCATAATGGTATGATTTTTCCCTTGACAAGCACCATTGAGCTTTATACCCTTCTTTTTGTAGTAACCACATTACATGCTTTTAAACTTAACCAAATTTCTTACCCAAGCCATAAGGCTAATAGAGCATTTGTGATCATTGAGTTTGTGAATATACAAAATTCTAAATGTAAGGTGTACATATGTGTGGGTTGGTTATGATATTAGGATGCTATTTTATGTTATATCATTGGAACTCCCATGTTAATGTAGTTTCTTTTAACGTTTATATAAAAAATAAAAAAGAGGAAAAGAAAAAGAGAAAGAGAAAGAAAAAGAAAAAGAGAAAAGAAAACGAAAATAAGAAAAGAAAAGAAAAGAAAAATGTATATGTCTAAATAAATGTATCAAGGAGGAAGTGCGTGTGTGTTGAAAAGTTGTTTATAATTAATGCCTCCTCCTAAAGTTGTAATGAATGAGTTATTTGAGTATACTGCATATGAGGTGGAGGTTGTTTTGGATGAAGCACTTCTTGCGAAGGTTTATGGTGTGAGAGTTGAATTGAGCTGTGAAATATAAGTATTGCATTCGTCATAGCTGACGGTACCTAAACTTTTATGAATGTTAACTTGTGCACTTGATATTTCATTGAGTGTTACTTTTGCTTTACTAGCTTTGATGACTTTCATGCTACTTTATCCAAATACATCTCACCTTACCTTTGCCCACATTACAACCTTGAAAAGTCTTTTGATTAATGATTTTGCATGAGAATTCTAATGGTGGAGAAATGAAATGATTTGTAAAGTTATAGAATAGCACGATCATTAATGGTGTTGAGTATACCCATGAACATATCTTGTTTAAACACATTTTCTAAGTCTATAATTAGATTGCTCATTTTTTAAAGGTATCAAATGTTGATTGATCATGAGTAAAATCTTGGAATGTTGAGTTCTTACTATAATTATTGAACATCATTCATCTTTGTTTATAATTATGTATTCTTGTAAAATATGTGAATTGAGTAAATGTTTTTTTTGGGTCTTTGAGCTTAATTTTGATGTTTTGGCCAAGGACAGTCAAAAGCTAAGTGTGGGGAAAATTGATATATACTTAATTGATTGTAAATTTATTCCATAACACTTAGTGATTATTGCTATGAAAATTCTTAAGATACTCACTTTGACTCATATATGACCATAGGTGCAATTTAGAAGTAAAGAACTTAAAGTAAGTCAAAAGCACGATATTTGGGTCATTTTTCAGAGAATCACAATCCTTTGTCTTTATGGAACAAGAATGAGAAATATTGGAGCAAGTAAAAAAAAGAAAATCAAGATGATGAAGCAATATAGCTCAAGGTTGTTGTGCATGTATGTGAATTTAATGGCATCATAATTCATGCAAAAACCGAAGATCTATGTATGAAGCAAAAGAGAACAAGATGGCTGCAACAAGTGGACAAAGAGTAGCAAAACAACAACAGAAGACAACCAAAATGCCAGCAGCTGGGAAGGAAATGACAATACAGCACAGGAGGACAACAAAAGATCAAAACGCTAGCTACTAGGAGAGATGAAACGCTGTAGTGGGTAAGAAATAAAAATGCACAAGGCAAAAAGATAAAACACAAACAACATCTGCGTTGTTTGTGTTTGATGCAAACAACGTTTGTATAAACACAAACAATGTATGCATTTCATGCAAACGTGGGCATGAAATGCAAACGCAAAGCCAAGAGGCATTGAAGACCTAAACGCAGCGCAAATAGGAAGGAGCAAAACACAGATGTAGCAGAGAAAGAAGTAACGAGGGTTTTATGCGTGGGTTTTAAATCAGAATAATGAAGGGGTTTAAGAAGAGGAGTTTTAGGTGTTTTCTTGAGGACATTCAAAGGTGGAGGCTCTTGAGGGATGAAGCATTTTCTTGGGAGCTCTTGGATTTAATGAAGAGCAGGGGCAATGCTCTCAACCTTGAGAGACCCATAAAGGGGTAGCTTCCTGACACCGATTTGGAGGAAACATCGATGCCGACAACCCGGTTAAGCATTCCTTCCATTGTTTTGTTGTCTATTTCTTTCTTTAGGAATTAATTGTGTTATCCTATGCGTATGCCGACAACTCGGTTAAGCATTCCTTCCATTGTTTTGTTGTCTCTTTCTTTCTTTAGGAATTGATTGTGTTATCCTATGCATATGGACTTCGGTTTCGTGTATGAATGATCGCATTATCATTATAGTTTGATTATTTATGTATGAACCCATTGGGTATTGTCAAAAGATGATTTTAATTTTTCCATTGAATCGTTTTATTACAAACCCATTGCTAGAATTTCGATATAATCCGTAATTTGTATATTTTAAATTCATTTGTAGATACTAATGGTTTATAACCATTAGGGGTAACATAACCTATGTTAAATGACGCATCGTATGTGGTTATTACCTTGATTAATCGGTTTTCCTAATTCGTAATGCTACTACACAATTGAATCTAGATATCATATCCTAGGTTATTCGGTGGCTAGATTTAATTAACGATATCTTGATTAAACACTACCTAAGAGAAAACTCAGGTTAATTATTAACCCACAATTAATAGTTTCTCGAAAAGGTTTGAGAACAACAAATCAATTAAATATGTTTAATTAGAGTGTAAGCCGAGATTGAACCAAAAAACGGGTCCCTACTGAACTTCCCACTGTCATCTTTTTTTTACATTTTTTCTTTAAATTGCTTTTATTAGTTATTTTAGCTTTATTTTATTTTCTTATTTTTAAAACCAAACCCCCAAACCTAAAATGCTGATTAATTTCATTTCGATATTTAATAACTTTATACACACTCTCTGTTGGATCGACCTAGACTCACCACTGTTATAGTAGTAGTCTAGTTTATTTTGACTAGCATTACGATGCATTGTCATGAAGCCCAAATATGGTTCTTATTTCTTCCAATATCATCAGATCTCATCATAGAAACTGTTTCTCCAAAGTTTGCAACAACTCTTGAAAGTGCGGGAAACTCTTCCAAGGACAATGTAAAGGATTCTCCTTTTTCATATGTAGAGTTCATGGCCTTTGAAAAGGCCCTCCATTAAGGTAGGAACTTTTGCAATGAAGTTGATATATGGCTGCACCAAAGGGGAAACAAACCAAACTCGGGAAAACAGTTACCAGAAAAGGAAATTTTCAAGGGTGATCTGGTAAAAAGCTAGGGATTCATAAATACATTACTTGAAATATTCAATTGTTAAGAGAAAATGAGATTTAGTTAATGACATTAGTATTCTAATAACTGATAAATTGAGGGAGAAACATGTTTTTATGATAATTAAATAATTAAAAATTAAAAATTATCCAATAAAGTAAAATGGACTTATCAAACTCATATATTTTATGAAAAAAATTTATTTGTTTATAATTGATTATCATATCATATAAATCATAATTTTAATGATATAATTGTGAAAAATAATTTTTATTTTAGTTTTTAAAATAAAAATTAAATATAGCTTTTTAATTTATAATTCATATTTTCAAACTAGATTTCACTTTTCCATTAAGTTAAAATTATACTTATAAAGATAAAAACCAACTCTTTTTAAAAGAGTTAATGTAAGAAAATACTCAATCAATTATTGAACTAAAATTTTAAAGTTAATCACTTAGATGTGTTTAATAATTTGAAACCAACAAAAAAAAAGCTCTACTGGTGGTATGGGTTAGTGAGAGGTGTTGTGACCTCTTTCTAACCCCAGCCATCAACCCATAAGCCTATCTCCAACCTACTTTTTTATTTTCCTAATTAAGTTCATTGCCTACGTAAGCTTTTTCCTGCATTTCCCCCTTTTGATAGGTTTTAATTGTTAAAGGAAATATCATCAACTAGAAAATCTTTGCCCTTCTTTTCCTTCCATTGGACCACCAAATAAGACAGAGGTATTACTTCATCCTTAAGCCAATTCCTTACTCTACTCCACAATGAATCTGTCAAGGTTAGGAAATCACCAGAAGATAACTTGGTTGGTAAAGGAACTAGTGGCTCACATTCGATCAATATACTTGTATAGAATAAAGTGGTAGGGTATCTACTCTCAAACGCCTCTTATTTCCTTAAGTTTAATAACATGCCAACATAAATTGGAGGAAACATGGATTAGAGAATGTGTTGATAAGTGAAGAAGACCTCTCATCTTTAAATTTATTTCAGAGGAAAAAGCAAAGAAAATAACAAAATTGGTACTTTAGCAAATCTAGAGGAGGCTGTCGATTCTACAAAAATGAAGGCCTATACTTACATTGAATAAAGCAATAATGAGGAAAATTCTAGTTTGGGTGAGTTCCCCTAGAGTATTAGTCCTCAAAAGGCTTGAGCTACATCACCAGCCCCTAGGGAGACTATTAAGATTAGATGATAACACCACTAACATTGAAATAATAGGTTATGCTCAAATATGCATGGATATACACTTGAAAAAGAAGCTTCCTAATTCAGTAAAAATAAAAAGGCTTGATGAAGAAGGCAACATGATAGAGGATTCCATTCCCATAATCTATCAGTAGAGGTCAATGAAGAAGGAACATTTGAAGATATGAACCTAAAGAGATCTTAAAGATGTCAACTTAATAACAATAGAAGCCCTAAAGAAGGATAATCAGGGTGACACTATTCTAACTTATAGTGTACAATTAATATCATATCTAGAATCACATATGCAATCTGATTTAGGGAAAACACTACATATAATCCTAAAAGTAGATAAAATCATATATAATGAATCTTAGAATGAGGACACTTTAGTAGAAAGGATCAACCAAAAGGTAAAAGGCACTTACCCATCCTCTAAGAGTCAGATCATATTGAATGATGTAGGATCTAAAGCTAGAATTAAATAAGGAATTCCCAAGTTGAAATTACCTCGTAATGCTCAGTCCTTCAAGAGTGCAGATGTAGTAAACACTGACTTAAAATATTCTAGTCCCTTGAAAGAGCTACCTGTGAAAGATGGTAATGATGTTCCAATTACCATCAAAAGTAAACTAGTAATGAAGATCCAAATACCAACAAAAGCATACCTAGGGGAAAAGCTAGGAAGAAGAGAGCTAGTATATCTTTTACTTAATGAATATACTCTCATGGAATGTTATAGGCTTAAAAAATCTTAACAAACGGTAGATTTTTAAGGATCTCTTGCCTATTAAGAAACCATATTTTAGTGGTTTGGTTGAAACCAAAATACAGAATTCTCATTTTAGGAAAGGAATTTGTTTTTTAAATAGAAACTGGACCACCTTTACTAATCATGGAGCTCACTATAATGGGCGAATCATAATCTCCATTGATTCTTAAGTTCTGCAACTACAACATTGTAGCTTCTCAGACTAATTCATTAACTGTAAGGTTTAACTTATTACTAATTATCTTTAAATATTATTATTGTCTATGCAACTAACCTTGAGTTCTAAAGAAGAAAAATATGGTTTGATCTAGCTTCATTAGGGTGAGTTCCATAATTCCTTGGCTATTAGTAGCTGATTTTAATTGCACTCTATCCTCCGTTGAGATAAATGGTCTCAAGAAAAAGATGAGAAATAGAATTGAGAATTTCTCTAACCTTATTAAGGAGCTTAAACTAACTGACTTGAGATACATTGGCAACTTCTTTGCTTAGAACAATCAATAAAGTGGGAGCTTGTTCTTACAAAGAAACTAGAAAGATGCTTAGTTAACTCAACTTGGATGACTTCTTTTCCTTTAAGATTTACTAACTTTTGCAACCATCTCACATCTGATTATATTCCCATTGTAACCCAATTTAAGGAAGCACATAATAGAAGGAAATCCCCTTTTAGATTCACCAACTCTTTATTGGAACATCTTGAATTTAAAAAAGCTATTCTTAAAGGGTTGAGTGTAGAAGTTATTGGATATCAATCCTACATTTGTGTGAAAAAGAGAAATGCTATTGAAGCAGAGCTCATCCAAATTCATAGGACGAGATCTAATCCCATGCTAGAAGAGAAAAATGTAGCTTTGAAAGATCTTAACAAGAGTCATGCTCAGTTGGCAATAAACCCCATTGATCCAACACTCAAACATCTTAAGACTACATCTCTAAAGCATTATATAAATACTCTAAAAAGTTATTGCTTTAAACTAAAACAAAAATAAATAATTTTTTGAATAAGATGTGGAGACAAGAATACAAAATTTTATTACAATGCCTTTGAAGATAGAAGGAACACGAATAGAATTGTATTCCTATAAAACTCTAAATACATAACTACTAATGATTAAGAGGGATAAAGGGAAGTGGCTTATAAGCACTTCAAGAAGTTGTTGGGAATAAAGTGGATGTAAATCCTATTACTGATAAATTAAGAGACTACTTAGCTAATACTTTCTGATATGTGCTTAATTGATTGTATAATTATTCCATAACACTTAGCGATTAATGATATGAAATTGTTTAAGATACTCAAATTGACTCATATGTGATTTTAGGCACAATTCAGAAGCAAAGGAGTTAAAGTAAGTCGAAAGCACTATATTTGGGTCATTTTCTGAAGAATCACACTCATTTGTCTTTATGGAGCAGGAAGAAGAAGATTACAGTAAGAATAACACAATAAGAAGACAAGATAATGAAGAAAATTCTGAAGGGTTCTCACGTCCAAGCTGGAATTATTATCACTCACGGCTGTGCATGGGACTGCATGGGCGTGACACGCCCATATAAGGTGACCAACTACCATTCCACTTAGTGTTTAAGGTACAAAGAACATGTTGTGCTTGACGTGAGTGGAAGGTTGAAGAAAAGAATGTAAGTGGAGGGGTTGCATTTGGAGTGTTGATTGGAGCAATTATTTGGCTGGATAATACGTGACAAAGTTTGGATAATAAAACAAGGTGGACAACTGTAGCTAGAACTTGGACATAACTTAGGCAATGCCTCTCTCCACCGAGAAGCTGCTCACGGGTGTGACAAATATGTCACACCTGTGAGGCTCTCTCATAACCGTGAGAGATAACTTACAGGTGTGAGCATGGACAACTGTCTATTAACCCTAGCATTTTCAATATAATGGACAGACATGTGATGGCAAGTTTAAGAAAATTTTGGGTGTTTTTGGCTGGAGAGAGTAGAGCTTCAAGAGAGAACGAATAGGGAAAAGAAAACTCCCAATCGTGAGAGACCCATAGAGGGCTAGCTTTCCGATGCTAGTTCAGAGGTGACATCAACGCCGACGACCCAATTAAGCATTCCTTCCTTGTATTTTTCGTTTCTCTCACTTTTAGGAATTGATTGTGTTATCCTATGTCTATTGTTTGGGTATTGTGAAAAGATGATTTGAATGCATTCATTGGATCATTTTATTACAAACCCATTGCTAGAATTTCAATATAATCTGTAATTGTTATGTTGAACTTCATTTGTAGTGACTAATGGTTCATAATCATTAGGGATAACATAACCTAGGTTAAATGACCCCATCGTATGTGGTTGTTGTCTTGATTAAACGGTTTTTCTAATTCGTAATGCGACTGCCCAATTGAATCTAGAGATCATATCCTAGGTTATTCGGTGGCTAGGTTTAATTAATGATTATATCTTGATTAAACACAACCTAAAGGAAAACTAGGGTTAGTAGAGCTTATCATTAACCCACGATTAATAATTCAAGGAGAGGTAAAAGAACAACAAATCAATGAAATATGTTTAATTAAGGTGTAGGCCGAGATAGAACCAAAGAACTGGATTCCTAACGAATTCACCACTTTCATTATTTTTGCATGTTTTTTTTAATTGTTTTTGTTAGTTAATTTAGTTTCATTTTATTTTCTTATTTTAAACTAACCACCCAAAACCTAAATATTGATTAATCTCATTTCGAAAGCTAACCGAAGACTCTCTGTGGGATCAACCTAGACTCATCACTGTCATAGTAGTAGGTCTAGTTTATTTTAGTATAGCGTAACGACGCACTGTTGTCAGTTTCCCTAGTCAATTAGGACATGATCTTGGTAAAGATGTTACTAGAGAGGAAATAAAGGAGTAATGTTTAATTTATAACCTGACAAAGCCCCTAGTCCAAATGGATTCAATTATAGGTTCTCTTAAAGCACATGTGAACTAATAGGTGATATGATTATCAACATAATGAAAGAATTCTTCAGTAATGGAAATCTTTTAACTAAATTGGCGTGAGTTATATTTGCCCTATTTCCAGAGTTGTTAATCATTTCTCTTTGTATGATTACAAACCTATTACACATTGCCATGACCTATTACACATTGCTATGTTATTTACAAGGTCATTTCAAAACTTTTGCCAAACTGGCTTAATAATGTGCTACTAAAGATTATAAGCCTTAGTCAAAGAGCTTACAATTCATCATCGATAAATTGTTCAAGAGCTACCCAAAAAAAAGAAAGAAATTAGGAGTGCCTTAAAGATAAACTTGACTAAGGCTTTTGATTCTCTAAAATGGAACTTCCTACTTAGCTTAATGGATGTTATTGGTTTTTCCATCAAATTTACCAACTGGGTAAGGAAATATATCTCATCTGCCTCATTCTCAATTTTAGTGAATGGATAACCTATTAATATCTTTAGAACAACTAGAGAATTATAATAAGGAGACCCTTGGTCACCCTATTTAAGTGCACTTAGTATGGAAATATTCTCTAGACTAATAAGACTGAGCATCTCTAAAGAACCCAGGTTTAAATTTCACTATAATTGCAGTAAACTTGACATCTTTAATCTCTCTTTTGCTTTAAATCCTTATCAATTTCTGAGCTTCAACCTATGTAAGAGTTCTTTATATTTATATGCTAGTTCCATTAACAATGCTGAACTTCTAGCTATCACTTAGAGCCTTAAACAACAAGTCCCTTTCAAGTGTCCAGATGTCCCTATAACCATAAAGAAGCTCACATTCACATATTGCACTCCTCTCGTAAGCTTATATAAGTTTGAATAACTAGTGCAATAAGGCCCTTTTGTATGGAGGAAGGATTCAACTTATCATCTCTATTTTAAGCAATCTCAACATATATCATTGCTCCTATTTAGCTTTTCCAAAAAGATCAGAAAGACTATTATTCAGATGCTTAGAAATTTCTATAGAATTGATTAGAGAACAAGAAAAAGGTATCTAAGAGGGGATGGTTAGACATATGTTTGCCAAATGAGAATGGCAAATCTTTGAAATTCACAAATTCTTCATATAGGACCTTCTCTTAAGGCCTTAAATAAGGATATGTTGGTTTAAACTAGATTCTATCCTAATCCCTTCCACTTCTTTTATATTATGGCTTGCTTTTATGTTTTGTGTCTTAATATGATGTAGTTTTGCTCAATACTTTTTAATAATTTGAGCTTTTCTAATAAATTGATGTGACAGGTTGATAAAAAGAGGTCAAAATTTAGACTCTAATGAGGTGTTTTATTAACTGAAATCACCATTGTATTCCTAATCTATTCTTGGTAGTATGTTTTTTTTTTTGTTTAAGAAAATGTACAGAATATATAATTCAATTATTTACTTATTCTTTGAGTTTGAAGAACAAGTAAATACATCCTCCCTTATCTTTATCTATTCCATGAGGATTAGGAATGAAAATAACGACTTGTTGGATAAAAATATCCTTCAAGAATTTACATAATTAGTTAACTATAAAAATATATCTTTTAAAAAATAATATAATTATTGGAGACTAGATATTTTAATTTTTTAATAATTATTCCTATATCATTCTAAATTTATGTTTTTTAAATTAAATAATATATATTTTATTATATTCCTTATCTAATGTATTCGTAAAGATTCGTCACCCTCTTCTTTATCTATTTTTGCATGAATTAAATATTCTGGAAGAGATTTTTTTTAATAGAGCGGTGAAAAATCTCGAGGATAATTGGATCCTAACAGGGTAACGTTGTGTAGAAATCGGGTCGCTAATACCCGATTCGCAGTTGAACTCCACCACCGGCAGCAGACTAGAGACGAGAGAGAGAGAGAGTTGAGCCATTACCGTGGAAGGTGTTTTGTGGACGAAACATGGCAGCGACTGCTAGCTTCAAACTGATACCTATGGCTCATTCAATTTCATCATCTTCTTCTTCATCTCAGCAATCACTTGTTCATAGAGCAGCAGCATTAACCAGAAGAAGAAGAACAACAAATCGTTCAATCGCCCCTAAATGCTCCGCTTACATTCCTATGCCACCTATCAACCCGAGGGACCCTTTTCTCTCTAAGCTTACTTCTGTCGCCGCCGCCTCACCGAATAACGTCCTCGACCGCCCCGTCGCTTCTGATTCTCCTCCTTACTTGGACCTCTTTGACGGTCCCCAGCTCATGGCTACTCCTGCTCAGGTATGTTTATCTTCACAAATTCCTTTGCATTTGCGGGTTCCTAATTTTGTTGTTTTTAGTAATTGATTACTTTTTCAAATTAGGTTGAACGCTCGGTGTCCTATAATGAGCACCGACCGAGGAAGCCACCGCCGGACTTGCCTTCGTTGCTTCTCCATGGAAGAATCGTTTATATTGGCATGCCGGTACACAGCTTTGTTTTAATTCTATTAATAGTCGTAGGAAGCACCAAAAGAGAGAAGATCATTCTGTTGTGATTCTTGTTGATTTTAGAAATCAACTCGAAACAAAAATATAGCTGTTGGCCAATGGTATGTCACGACAAAGAAAAATAACCAGCCATTATAGGCCATCTGCCCTCTTTAACTACTAGACTTATACATACTAAGGACAACATTTTATTTAAAACAAAACCAAAATGAATCATTCATCATTTTTTGAACATAATAGCTATAACAATCCTCGTTCCTTCGAAGAACCTTGTCCATAAGGTTTAAGAAAGGAAATCGCTTCTATAGTTCAAATAGAAATTCCCAAGTGGCTTGCTTTGTTGATGTGTCGGAACATTTCACCAGAACTCTGGTTTGTTTTGTCTTTTTCACCGCTCTCCTCTCAAGTATGGCTATAGGGGTCGCTTTTTCAGTAATCAAATTTGCTAGTAAAGCCAAGAAGGATGAAGTGGCTATTGGAATGTGCTTTTTTAGTTGCAATACATGAAACACATTATTTGCTTTGAGTGCTTGGAGGAGATTATAATTTGTATGTCACTGGACCAATTATGTGTAGCACTTTAAAAGGACCATAAAATTGAGGGGCTAATTTTTAATTACTTCACATGGTTGTTCTTCCTTGTTTGTATGGCTATAGCTTCACAAATGTTTGATCTCCAATATGAAATTCCTTGTCAACCGTTCTCATATTCACCTTTTGTTGCATTTTCGTTTGAGCTTGTTTTAGATGGAATTAGATAACATGGATAGTTGCCCCTCTTTCTTATAATGCTTTATCCACACAACTAGCTTGAAATCCCCAGTGAGGTAAGACATATGTACTAATGGAGGATAACCATAGAGGGCTTTAAAGGGGTACATGTTAATGGTTGAATGGTATGTAGTAACACCATTCAGTTGATGAGAACTACTGTGACCACTTGTTGGGAAACTCTCTTATTATGCATCTCAGATATGTTTCTAATGATTTGTTAAGTACTTTAAGTTGGTTGTCAATTTGGGGATGGTATGCAATAGACAACTGAAGTCCTGCTCCTTGCAAGTAGTAGAACTCTTGCCAAAATGTACTTAGAAATACTGGATCTCTGTCACTAGTAATTGTTTCATGCTTTCCATGCAGTTTAAAAGCATTAGACATGAAGGCATTAGCTACAATTTTTGCGGTGCAAGGATGTTTGAGGCTTAAGAAGTGAGCATATATGCAAAATCTGTCTATGACTACTAGAATTACTTAATGATGGTTTTATGTTGGCAAGCTCTCAACAAAATCAATATTAATATTATTCCAACATTGTCTAGGAATTGAAACAGGTTGCAACAAACCTGTTTGAGGAGATGTCTCATTCTTGTTGTGTTGAAAAATTGGGCACTTCCTTACAAAATTTCTAACATCGTTTTTAATGTCTTTCCAGTAAAAGCCGAATGAAGCTTCTTATATATATCTAAGAACCCAAAATGACCTCCATCAAAATTTTCATAATATAGAGATATAGACCGTAATTGAATGGAAAAGGCCACCACCACCTTATCTTTCCACCTAAGGATGCCCTCTTGTCGCTGATACAAATTGGACAATAGGTTCCTAGATATAGCTTAGTTATTATGTATTGAATTGAAAGATCCCCCTCACCCAATTGTTTTTAATTTCTTCTAACATCTAAATTTTCACTTGGGATAGCACCAAAGCATAAAGCTCAATATTGGTGACCTTAGAGAGTGCATTAGTAGCAGCATTTCCCTTACATTTTGTATTTGATCTTAAAATCATAAAGTAGTAGCTTAAAGCCAATTTTGTTGGCATGGAGTGTTCATCCTTCATTCCAACCTAAACTTCAAACTCTTATGATCTATACTGATTATGAATGACCTTTCATTAAGGTAATGATGCCAATATTTAACAGTCATCACTAGTAGTCAATGATTTGGCTTCTATACCAAAATGTTTGATAAATCTTCTCTAATAACCAGCTATACCCAAGAAACTAAGCTCTATCACGTTATTAGGAATAGGCCCCTTGGAAACTGAATCCAACTTCCTAAGATCATAATATGCAAGATGCATTCTTAGGAAAGAAATATATAAGAAGATGATCTTGATTAGGAAGTAATTGCAGTGGTTATCTTATTTAGTCATCTTGTTTGGGAGGTTTATTATTTTCAAAAGTTTATTTTTAGTAAGAGAATAAGTTAGCAAATCTATATTCTATTTTATTTCTTAAACACTCTATGTGTTGAGTCTATTTAAAGGAGAGTTTTAGCAAGGGAAAAGAAGGTTTTCTTGTGAGTCATTCCGTGACTAGATCCTACATAAAAACACATATCAGATCAACAGCAACTCTTGAGAAAAAAATGATGTCCCAAATATTCTATTCGAGATGCCACAAAGATATGTTTGCACCATTTAGCTAGAAATTGATTATGAGCCAAGATCTCCAAGGTTAACTCAAATGCCTCAAATGATCCTTAAAGGTTCTACTGTATACCAGTATGTCATTGAAGAATGCTAATATGAACCTTCTTAAATGAGCTCTAGGCAATTAATTCATCAAACTCTGGAAAGTTGATGATGCATTGGTGAGCCCAAATGACATCACTAAGAAATCAATACTATCCATCATGATTTCTAAAAGTAGTTTTAAGATTGTGGGGTGGGTACATTTAGGTTTGATAAAAACCTGATCTCAATTCTAATTTTGAAAACCAAGTAGCGCCATATAGCTCATCCAGAAGTTCTTCACGTGCAAGAATTGGAAATTTATCTTTAATGGTGTTTTTGTTGAGCTTTCTAGAGTCAATGTAAAGTCTTCGCGAGTATCCTTTTTCTTAATTAACACCACAGGAGATGAGAAGTTTAGGTATTAGGTATGACTTAGGAATTTGAAGTTTGTTGGAACACCTGTCACACAAGCACATTATTCCTTCATGCTACTGGTCTGATGCCAGTCTTTGAAATCTCCTACTGGATCATCAAAAGCTTCCTTTTCAAATCTTCGAGCAATAGCTGCTATATATTCACTCCAAGCAAGATCTTCCATAGATAATTGATGCCTCAAAAGCAATTGATGCCTCTCGGAAGCTACTGCCTCCATGTGAATAATCGCAATCCTTACCTTCGTCTTTGACGGTATTCTATCTACCATGAAAAATTGCTCTGCTCTAAATATTTGGTTATGAACATTAGAGCCATGGAAAGATGGCATCCAGCTTGTTGAATGAGTTCTGCTATATATTAGGTGAGATTCCACGTTAGTGCCATGTGGTCCCATATGATGGCTCCGCTGTTTCTATATTAGCACTAGGAGACTGAGATTGTGACTAAGGTTTGTGGATGAGCACATATTGTTGGAACATTTCCATTAGCTCAGATATTTCCTAGTCTTGCTTCATTTGAGTCCCTGAAGCTTCGTTTGTGCGCCCAACATTTGTTTCTGCATCTCCCTAATATGGTTATGCAATGATTCCTCCATTTTCTAAACATCCTGTCCATGAGTTTTGTCCATCATTGATGTTGTAATTGGAAGCTAATCAAGTGGGTTTGGACACAAGCAGTATAATCATTGCTTTGATATCAATTCTTACGTGATTTCTGAGTAAAAGGTTCGAGAAAAGAGAGAATAGAGAAGGAAAGAAGAGAGAAGATAAAATATGTTAGGATTCTTGCTGGTTTTGTAAATCATCCCGAACCAAACATATAACCATTGGCCAATAGTTTATAACAGTAAAAAGAAATAACCTACCATTATAAGCCATCTGTCGTCTTTAACTACCAGCCCTATATATGCTAACGACATCAGTTTATTGAAAACAAAACTAAAATGAATCATTTATCATTTCAGAGCAGCCATATCATACTTACTTTCTTAAACATTGTGGGGCTTGATTTTTTAAGGATTTGGACCCTACATATTGTGCCTTTTCAGTTGGTCAATGTGTTAAATGTGCATTAGTACTTGTTTGATGCAGTTGGTGCCTGCTGTCACAGAGCTTGTTGTTGCGGAGTTGATGTACTTGCAGTGGATGGATCCTAAAGAACCTATTTTCATGTATATAAATTCTACAGGAACAACACGTGATGATGGTGAAACGGTAACCTTTTAGTTGCTTGTTATTCTGTACAATAATTTCTTTTGAAATATATGATGTATTTCTTTCTTCATTATCAGAATACACGTTTATTGGATGTTGCATCATCTATATAGATGTATGACATTTTCAAAGTCATTGTATAATAAGATATAATTTTGTTGATCGACTTTGTCTAGGAATGGATAATAATATGAATCTCATTTTATAAAATTTAATTAAAAGTTTGTTTCAGTGTATTTGTACTGAAGCGCTCTAGAGGCTGTTGAATTGACATTAAGTTTTGAATCTTATTAACATATTGCTGGATAAAGTGCCATACTAAAATAAAATTTCAGTTATAGTTTCTACTCGCTAGTGTCAATGTCCTTATGGTTGATCTCAGCTGTAGATGTTGGATGTAGCTTATGCTAAGAATTAATCAGTTATCTAATTCCTTATGGTTGATCTCAGCTATAGTTGGTATCTGATTTAGCCTTCAGAGAAGGGAGGAGGTTGTATAGAAGTGGAAGCCTCCAACTGTCTGTCTGCCTGTTGCATGCTGATATTTATATCAAGAAATTGGCATCTGCATCTAAGAAAGCAAAAAAAGATATTTTTGCAAATCTAAATTACTTTATGCAAAGACATTAGGGATAATTTGTCAGAACCAAGAAAGCACTCTGGTGTACGTTTAACAGACTGCAACCTGGTGCTTGGTCTTCAACATGGAGGCCCAAGTGAGGACTGAATAATATACCACTCACTCTTAGTATTCTCACAGTTCGTGCAATCTAAAGGATAGCGGTAGTGTAATGAGTTGATAGTAAGTTGTCATTAGAGGCTTGCCTTTCTTCCAAGCCAACTTGTTATGTCAAGCCCATAGGCTGACGATTGTAGGACATCTTGTCCTCCGCGAAGGCTTGTAGGCCAATATTTATGGAATCCCGAGTGTAGGATTTTTTTAGTTAAATTTATTCATTCAATGGTGGACATCCTATATAAATGCTGAAAATTTGAGGATTCGCAAGTTGGGATTAAGGAACAGTTCCATTTATCTTGAAACTCATGACAAGATTTCATGTCTCCACAGTAACATGGTTATTGGTTTCTTTTCTTGTCTGCTTTTATGGTTCATTCATATCCTAATTCTTCAACTTATTGTTTCCTTATTCCTCATGTCAGCTGTTTTTGATTTTTGCCATATAGGTTGGAATGGAAACAGAAGGTTTTGCCATTTATGACTCCATGATGCAAATGCAGAATGAGGTAAAGATCTTTTCTAGAAATGTGTTGTCTGCATTTCGTGGTGGCAATATTGTCAGTATGAATATTTTTTGACTTGATATTAGTCATATAATTTGGCTGGTTATGAACTTAGAGACCAGTTTGTGGTAATGTATCATGTATCTGCTGTACGATTTGTATGTTGAGCAACAAACATAGATAGTCATTAGGTAAATGCCACTGGAATTTTATAATCTAGTTCATTATAGGAAAAGGATATACTTGCAGTTTTCCAGTTAATATCATTCCAATCCTTATATATGGTGATAACTCCTTATACAATTATGTTACTAATGCAGATTCATACGGTTGCTGTTGGAGCTGCTATTGGCCAAGCTTGTTTACTACTTGCTGCAGGGACAAAGGGTAAACGTTTCATGATGCCACATGCTAAAGGTATGATAAATTTGTCTTGCCAGCAAGCATTGGAGTTCCATATGTCCTTCCAAGCTTTATCCAATAACCATTTTTCATATTTCAGCAATGCTCCAACAGCCTCGTGTCCCATCATCAGGCTTAATGCCAGCCAGTGATGTTCTTATCCGTGCAAAGGAGGTTAGTTGAATTATTTCGCTAGTGTAATGGAAACCCTCAATGTCCATTGGCATTTGGGTACTGTTTTCGTGTTGCTCCAGTTTCACCCAATAGCAGTTTCTGATTTCCCGTTGATTTGTGCCTTTGCTTTTACTTGTCTTGGCCTAAAAGTGTTAAGATGGCATAAGATAACAATTCTGGTCCTTACTACTTGTTCTTTCATTTATTGTGTTGCCTTCTTTCTTCCTGAAGCCTGATTTGAGGGCCTTGCAAGACTAGACCTTTTTCTATCTTTACCTCTCTCATTGATCATGCAGGCCATCTCAAATAGGGACACTCTTATAGAACTGTTGGCCAAGCACACTGAAAATGTGAGTATAGTTCCTCAATAATGCGCAATGTTTTGTGGTATTGTTTGAGAACTGATCCAATAACTTAATGATTCATCAGTCAGTAGAGACTGTGACTAATATAATGAAAAGGCCGTTTTATATGGATGCTAGAAGAGCTAAAGAATTTGGGGTCATTGACAATGTAAGTTCTTTATCTTAAATGCTTGTACAGGTTACCGTGGATAATTGTCTGATTTTATTCGGTGTCTAAACTGGTGGAAGTTTTCGTACTTACAGACTAGTCTTGATCTTTTAATACTGTGTCCAGATTCTTTGGCGAGGTCAGGAAAAGATAATGGCAGAGGTTGCTTCACCAGAGGAATGGGACAAAATAGCTGGCATTAAAGTTGTAGAGCCATTCTAGTATTTGCATATTCTTCGTTTGCCTTTTAGCTCTTTACTGGGGAAGGATGGTGCGTTGGAAGCGCACGGGTGAGGAAAACGAAACCATCTTCCCATTTTGCTTTTATTTCTTTTAACCCTTTACTAAATGGATTGGTTACCTCCAATAAATGTAGTATTTGGTCAGAGTTATGGAAGCTTTCAAATTTAATTATAATTTGTAACTTTTTTGTAATAGTTTTTAAGAGATTAAAATTTAGCTTTTTAATTTCAATTAACAAAACAAAGAGGAATATTATGATTAATTAATTTACTAAAGTTAACAGGAAATTAAAATAAATAAACTAAATGTAAAAGTAAGAAATTGAAGAGTATTTAACTTTGACTCAAGGGAAAGATTTTATATAATTGTAAAGAATAATTTTCATAATATAAACATTTAGTTTGAAACATATTAAAATAATCATAATAATCTTCAAAATTTTCTAATTTAATTGGTTCAAACTCCATATTTTAACCAAAATTTAGCATTAATTGATTGATTATGATATTATTCTATACAATATTTTAAAAATTGAATTGTGTATTAAACCAGTTAAAGAAAAGGTTTAAGATTTAAAGGTTCAACTGGCATTAAATTGGTATGTGATAAAGAAAAAGTAAAAATTATAAGTAAAAATAAAATATTACAAATATTTATTACGATATATTGAACTAACTAAAGTTTAAATCACTTTTTAAAACACTCTAAAATTATCTTAAACAAAATTCTTTATCTATACTAAATTACTAATTAATAATTTTTTAGTATTCTTTTTTAAATATACTTCTATAAAATTTAAATAAAATTCTATTTTGTTTTGACCAACAAATACTAATATTCTTAACGTCTTAAAATAATTAAAAATTATATATATATTTTTAATCTTACTATTTATTTTAAATATAATATAAAATATACCATAATAAATTCTAATTAGTCATAAATCGTAATTATAATTTATTAATAATTTATTAAGTCTACTTTCAAAACCAATGTACAACTAGACCTTACTTTTTTTTTTGTGTAAAAGGGGCAAAAAAACGAAACTAAACGAAACGGGGTATACAAACCCCAGCAACGTCCTTTAAGAGGATCGAATGACACCCAGTAGGTGCAGATACAAAAGTGGTGACCCCAAGGCCGAAAGAGGTTGCATAAGAGGCGAGCCAGTCAGCACTCCGGTTTCCCTCCCGATAGATATGTCGGGGTACGACTACCCAGTTGCGGTGGAGTAACTCGTCGATGCCCAAAACGAGCGGGTTCAGAGACGTGCTGCGGGTAATGGCATCCGAAATAAGCCTGAAAACCGCTAGAGAATCCGCTTCCAATTCCACCTTGCGAAAGCCGAGGGCCCAGGCCAGGTTAAGCCCGGAATAAACACCCCAGAGTTCTGCATCGACCAAAGGACACCTGCCAATATTCTGGACAAAGCCCCCTAACCAGACACCATGGTTATCCCGGAGAAGGCCGCCCGCGGTGGAGAGCCCCGTAGAAGGATCTCGCGCTCCATCAGTGTTCAGCTTGGACCAGCCCGGAGCAGGTCGATGCCAGCCAATGAGGTGTTCTTGTCTAGGATGGGCCTCGGTGTGATCGGGCAAGGCCAAGTGGAGGCCTGATGGAGCTGTTGGACATACGCCAGGACAGGAGAAGCAGGCGTGTCCGGCCAGGAGAAGTGGGCCTCGAAAAGGGATCGGTTTCGCCAGCTCCAGAGGAACCAGCAAGCGGTGCCGAAGATGAGAGACCAATCCATTCCCCCGAGCGAGCGGTGCGTGCTCAAATTGACCTGCAGCCAATCAGAAAGAGAGAGGTCAAAAAAAGTAGGGAAAAGGGCGAGGATAGATAAGGAGTGCCAGAGCATGGCATGGACAGAGGACTCCTCCGCCTGGCAGTGGTCGCACGCGGCCGTCGAAGACATGTGGCGGCGAACCCGTTGTTGATTAGTGAGTAGGCGATCATGGGCCAGAAGCCATAAGAAGGAGCGGATGCGTTGCGGGCCGGCCCAGCGCCAAATGATCTTCCATATGGTAGGAGGCTCCTGAGGGGCCTGGTTGACAATCATGTCGTACACAGTGGCGATATTGAAACACCCGGACTCCGACCGCCCCCAAGTCAGCGTATCCAAGCGGGAATGAGGCTGAGGCGGAAGTATACCTGCAATAGTCAAACAAACAGAGTGAGGAAGTAAATACTGAAATTTATCCCAATGCCAGATACCTATAGAGTCGGTGAATTGGTTCACTCGTAAACCGATGTCAGAGTGGGGGATAGGCGCGAGCGCTAGGGGGAGGAGAGGACCAAAGTCAGCCACCCAAGGGTCCAGCCAGAAACGATCCCGCAAGCCGTCGCCGATGGTCCACGTTAATCCCCGGAGAACATGGGTCCAGACCGATTTAATACTCCTCCAGATCATGGAGCCACCGGCGCCTGGTAATGACTCGGGTAGAGTGTCCCTATCAAAGTTATACTTGGCAGAGAGGATTTGAACCCATAGCTTATTCGGCTGCGAGATGAGGGTCCAGCCAAGTTTGGTCAACATCGCATCATTAGTGGCCCGAATCTGGCGAATACCTAAGCCTCCCAGGGATTTAGGTTGGCAGACGGTGTCCCAAGCAACGAGGGGAACTTTACGGGCTCCCGGAGAGGAAGCCCATAAAAAATTCCTCATGATTTTTTCCAGATCATCACAGAGGCGTCACGGAAGTCGCACCGTCTGCATGATATAAAGAGGAAGAGCCGAAATGACCGCTTGTGTCAGAGTAGTGCAGCCGGCGAGGGAAAGGTGATTGGAGGTCCACCCCGAGAGGCGTTGCTGAACCTTGTCCAGAATGAACTGGTAAGTACCCTTGTGGACACGGCCATGGAGCAACGGAACGCCTAGGTAGCGGCCTAAGTCAGTAGTTTGTTGGAAACCCAAAACCCAACTTAAGTGCCGGCCGGTGGAACGAGGAACATTCTTAGAGTAATAGCAACGAGACTTTGCATGGCTGATTTGTTGACCAGACGCTTGGCAGAACCGAGTCAGGACATCGCGTATGACCTGGACTTGGTCCAGATGCGCCTCCGAGAAAAGGATTAGATCGTCCGCGAAAAATAGATGGGTTAACGAGGGCCCCTCGCGGCTTAAATGAATAGGTTTCCAGTAACCTTGCATAACCGAGTGTTGGATCATGTGACCTAGTCGTTCCAAGCACAAGACGAACAGGAACGGCGATAAAGGATCGCCTTGGCGAAGGCCTTGAGCCGGGGAAAAATCGTCACTAAGGTCGCCGCCCCAATTCACCTGCATGGTAACTGTCGTGACGCACTTCATAATAAGCGAGATCAGAGAGCTAGGAAGGCCTGTGTCGATGAGTGTATCAAGCAGGAAATCCCAAGATAGCCGATCGTAGGCTTTGTCTAGGTCGACTTTGATAGCCAAAAAGCCTTTTTTCCCGGTTTTCCGGCGCATGGTATGGATAATCTCCTGGGCAATGATAATGTTGTCAACAATCTGCCGTCCCGGGACGAAACTGCATTGCGTCGGGGCGACCAGCTCATGGAGGAAAGGTTGCAGACGGTTAACAATGATCTTGGCCAAGCCTTTATACAGCACAGAAATAAGAGCGGAGAAGTTTTCGAAAGCTGAAATAAGTCGAATTATTCTTCACAAGTCGACTTATGGAGACAAACAAGTCGACTGATGCTTATAGCTAACTCATTTTAATGGCTCTAAAGCTTTCCTAACCTATCCCAAACACCATGAACACTTCTAATCTTCTCAAACCCATCCATACCATGACAAAACACTCCA
>JAOSBL010000007.1:5102256-5115185 GCA_027568915.1 Erythroxylum roraimae
AACTCAAAATTAATTCATCAACAATTTCTAAAAATATTCGAAATGTACAAAAATTGCTAAATCATATTTAATACAGTCCGAATAAATCAGAAATCTCATTAAACCAATTTACCCGAAAAATTCCATGAATGCATGCCAAAATGCTTATGCACAATTTAGAAAATATTCAAATAGCTAGCATAAAACGTACTAAATTTCTTTAATATTCTAACCCCTAAAATGGGGCGTTACATTAATATTATGGATGAATGTATTAAAGAGCAAGAGGAGAGCTACTTTGGAGAAATTAAATCTGAGGAAGTTGAGACGGATGATGAAGCTGAGAAGGCAAACGAAGCTCAGTATGAGGAAGAAGTTGAGACGGAGGAGTTAGGTTCTCAAACACATCAAGATATATTGGTAAGAACAAAAGCACTCATACCACCCTCCACTAAGAAACCATCAACTTTAAAGCTTCAGCCTTTACCCATACACCTTAGATATACCTTTCTAGGTGAGGACCAAACTCTACCCATCATTATTTCCAATCAGTTAGATGGGGAACAAGAGAGTAAGGTGGTAAATATCATAAGGAAACAGATGAAGGCCATGGAATGACAGATATCCAACGTAAGAGGTATAAGCCCAAACGTTGTCATACATTAGATAAGCCTTGAAGAAGGGAGTAGGCAGTGAGGGAACATCAACAAAGGTTGAACCCTCACATGAAGAAAGTTGTTAAAAAGGAAGTAGTTAAGCTTTTAGATGTGGGTGTTATATATCCGATATCAGAGAGCTAATTTTCACAAGAACAATCATAGGATGGAAAGTCTGCATTGACTATCGTAAACTCAACAAAGTAGGTAAAAAGGATCACTTTCCTCTCGCATTCGTAGATCAAATGATAGAAAAAGTGTCTGGCCATTCATTCTTCTACTTCCAGGATAGTTATTCAGGCTACAGCTAGATCCTTATTTATATGGAGGGCCAAGAAAAGACCACATTTACATGTCCTTATCGGAACATTTGCATATGACAAACGCCTTTCAGATTGTACAGTGCTCCAACTACATTTTAAAAATACATGATGTTTATTGTTGAAGATATGATCGAGGACATTATGGAAGTGTTTATAGACAATTTTTCAGTTAATGGAGATTCTTTTGAACAGTACCTGACTAATTTTGATAGAGCACTCCAAAGATGTGAAAAATCACATTTAGTTTTGAATTGGGAGAAGTGCCACTTCATGGAGCACGAGGGTATAGTTTTGGGATATAAAATATCATGCCAAGGAATTGAAGTGGATGAAGCAAAGACAGAGGTTGTATAGAAGCTTTAACCATTAATGAGCCTTATTGCTATTATTAGGACACCGACATATTTAAAAGGAGGATACTCAAGTTTTTGACCTGTAGCTTTTGCCAAAGTTAAGGCATTGTTGATTTCTCCTCCTAATACATATATGCAGATTTTTCAAGGTAATATTCAAGCTAGAAAGATTGAAAAATGTTCTATGGTTTTAATAAGAATTTTTATAGATCTTGCATTTGCTTCATATAAATCATAAAAGATCGTCAATGAAAGCAAGATTATTAAGCTTTAATGTTTCAAAATTATAATTGTAGATGAAGTTTCCATTCACCATGATGTTTTTATATAGGAGTCTAAATAGGACATTCACACAAATTGTGAAAAGATAAGGGGAAAGAAGATCCCTTTATCTTGTTACTCTCCCTCCCTTAAAGAACTAAGTTTCTTCCTTATTAACTAAAGCACTAAAGGATGCGTTGAACCAAAAGGGTTAGACACACTAATTCAGCTGGAACAAAAGGATATAGAGAGAAGTGTGGAGGCGGAGAAGTAAAGAGCTTCAGTTGAGAAGAAGAAAGAAAAGAACAGTAGAAAGGGATAGGCAGCATGAACAATCGGTCATTTTGGGTGAACATTAACTAGAAGCAGAGGGCAAGAGCTAATGTGGAAACCTTGAGAGTGGCAAGAGCAACTCCCTCACTCGCTATTTTTTTCTCTTTCTGTTTACTATTTCTTGTTGTTTTGCTACATTTACTCCTTTGTTGTAGACTCATACCCTGTTATGCTTAATCGACCCATACTTTGTTAGCTTTTGATAGTTTATTTGGGTTATATACTTGGTTTGTTGCTTTAATTCTTCTCTTATACTGAGCATGATGAGATTAAAGTGTTTAAAGATGATGAATCTTGTGACTTTTGTGATGGGCTTATCTCTTTTCTTGAGGATTAATGTAGTTATTTTAGTCAGATATGCATGATTGAGGGATTGTGTTGTTTTCTTATATTTGTTATAGTTTCTGAACTGAATGGATATAATAACATGATCAAACTTTGCATCATTTTGGTATTAAACGAATGATCGAGAGAAGAAGTTTAATATGGAACGAGAAACTATGGACGCTTAGGTTAAGAACTAGAAATATATTAACTTAAGTGGTAATTAATAGTCAAGTTTCTATAATTGATTTGGATAATAACTTGTCGAATGCGAAAGCTAGATTTAGTTTATTATTTGAGTTGATCTTAAAATCTAACTATTAATTTTAGTAAGACAGTTATCCAATCATTTCTCTTAATCATGCATAGGAGATCAAATTAGCGAAATTAATTATCAAAAGTCTTCCATTTTGATTAATCTATTTGTCTTTGCTTCCAGTTAATTCTGTTTACTTTTCAGACTATTTTGTTGCTTTCTTTAAAAGCCTTCATACAACAAATTGGGATAAAATGTTTAGGATTGCTTCTGTTTTTATTTTTCATTCAAGATTAAATTGAGTGGACCAATTTCACTTCTATGGGAGACGACCTTGGGTACTCACTACAACTACCTCGTATTCTTACGAGTAGGATGGCTTAGGTAATTTTTAGAATTTTTTGGGCACAACACATATTTAAATCCATCTAATAAAGATATTAGGGTATTATAGGGCTTCCATAGTCTCAAGAGTGAAGTTCTTACCCATAACATTAAAAGTTTATGTATGAATATTTTCATAATGCAAACTTGATGGCTTTATTTTTATGATAATCTTTAAGTAGTTCTTTTAGCAGTATAATATTATCCTCAATGCTTCTTCCATGAATAAACGCCCCTTAAATTGGATTTTTGAAGGAATATAAAGTGTTTTTCAACCTTGTGCCTAGCATCTTTGCCATTATCTTTTATATCACATTACAATAGGAAATTGACCTGTAGTCTTGGATGTTGACAGGATTATTCTTTTTTAGGATTAAGTAAATGTGAGCCCTATTCGTTTCCTTAAGCATTTTCCTTTTAGAAAGAAGCTTTAGAATTTCTTTGGATAATTGATCTCTAATCAAATTCCTAGCCTTTTGGAAGAATAAAGTGTTGATCCCATCTGGTACTAGGGGCTTACTTGGATTGAGGCTTAATAAAGCTAATTCTAATTCCTCTATGCTGATTTTTTTTTTCAAATTCTTTGTCCACTCCTTCTTGATCATTGTGGGAATGAAGGATTTTATTTCATATAAAGGGTAATGTTGATTAACAGTCTTATTAGATATCCTCTAAAAGTGATGAACAATAACTCTTTTTAGTTCCTCTTAGCCTAAGTAAGTTATGGCTACAACATTAGTAAGGAAGATGATTCTATTGAAAATTTTTCTTATTAATATTGTATTATGAAATTATTTTGAGTTCTTTTCACCATCTTTCAACCATTGTACCATATATCTCTGCCTTGCTAATGAAAATGAATTTCTAGAGCTTATATGTACTCTTTCAAAGTTTCATTCTCTTATTGCCTTAGTTTCACATTTGTGGGGTCAGAGTAGTTCTCTTTCTATATTGATGCTAAAGCTTGCCTATAAGCATCCACATTCTCTTTTAGCTCATCTGCTCTTGACTTGTTTAATATATTTAATTCCTCTTTTATAGCTTAAAGTCTTCTCAAGAATTTGTATGCATCAAAGACTTTTGTATTACTTTGAACCTCTCTTTCCACTACTTCCTATCCTTTAAGATTGGCTTCTCCTCTATACTTGATCATTCCCTATGTTGATCTCTACTGGGGAGTCATTTGAGGATAGGGAGTTGCTAAAATAGGCCCTACTATCTAGAAATTGTCTTAGAGAAAGAGAATTACCATAACTTTATCTAATTTTTTCTTGATGAACCTTTAACTGTTGACTATTTCTCCATGTGAAATAATTCCTATCAAAATTCAAGTTTGTTAACTCTATTTTGCTAACATAATCCCTAAAGTCATCATTGAATAGATTCAGCACCAAATTATCCCCATAAGCTTTACAAGAGTAGAGGAAACTATTGAAATTCCCTAATATTAACTAAGGATTGGAAATTCCATTATAAATGTATATCATATCTTTCCATAATTTAGTTCTTTAGAAAGCAAAGTTAAAGGCATAAATGAAAATGATGGATAACATTTAAGCCATGTATAATTTCAACTAAAGTATGTATAAGCTAATAAAAGTACTTGACATTGATGATTCCTAGAAGAGTGGGGTTAAGAGAAACTGCATTTCTTCCATTAATGTGATGCTAGTGGTTAAAGATTATGGTCCAGGCTTTCCTAAAAAACCATGTGCTTCCTTTAAGGTTGCTTTCCTTCAGTTTTGTTTCTTATAAACCTATTATCATTGGTTTCTTCACATTTAAAAGATTACAAATCAATAATTGTATCTAAAGAAGTCAGGACTACTCACATTTCATGCTAAAATGGACATTGATTTCATTTCATTAACCTATTTTGAGCCTTAATTCTTTTCCTTTGAGACTTCCTCATACTTACAGGTGTAAGATCCTCTGCATAGATGACAATTGGTGTTTCATCTTTAGTATTTATGACTTTATTAGTTTCTTTAACTAAGAGTAATTGATTCTCCCTAATAGTCCCATTTGTCTCTTTGTCCAAATTCTCTATCTGTTGTTCATTCTTCTCTAAATTATCTTTATATGTTTGTTGTGAGCTAGTAGAATGTTTATATATTTGCTCAAGAACATGTTCATTAGGTTAATGCTATATCAACTGAGTTGTAATATCCCTCACCAGGTTGATTTCTATGTGAACATTCTTCTATTGAATTTTTGGGCTATTGGTATGGTTGGTGTTTATAACTAGCTCCTTATGATTTCTTGTGTTTAATAATTTTCTTATTAGCCTCCATACAAACTTCTTCTTTTGTTTAACTGGCTTTTATTGGTAGGAGATAGAAATTTCACACTCAGTCATTGAGCTATGCTTCTCTCTTTAGTTTCAAAGTTTCTAAAAGCTCCTTATTAATTTCCAATTCAATGTAAATTTGAGCATATCTATTTCTTCTTAAAGAGTTTCTACTATCATCTACACCTAATGTTTTTCCTATGCAATTAGCAAGATAGCTTATCACTATAGTGCTATAATATTCCAAAGGAATACTATATAAGTGCATCTAGATGGAGATTTCTGTTAGATTGTTCCTATCTAAACATATTTCTAGCTTCCATTATTGGAGTATGATAGGTTTTCCATTGACATGCTAAGGGCCCTGTTCAAGTGCTTTCAAGGTGTTGGTTTCATTGGTGAAGGTAAGTAAGAAGAATTCCTCTTTCGAGATTAATATTTTCTCAAGTCTAATTCTAATCAATTTATCCTCATCCTATTTTTCCATCAAAGGGAAAGATGGTCGCTTATTAGAGAAATAGCCTACTAAAGTGCTACTCCATCTTGTTGCTTCAAATTCCATAAGTGGCGAGACAACTAAAGGATCAATAAGAGTTATGTATCTCAACTTATTGTCAGAAGAGGCTTCTCCAACATCTTAGGACCATTTTCTTCTTCAGGTAGTTGGAGCTAGGTCTTAATTTTGAAGAATTTTTTGAGTTTAGGTTACTCTTATTTTGGTAATTTCAACTTAGTGTTATTGTCTGATCCATAAGAGTGGATGGAGGAGTAGGAAAGTAAAGTTTGGTTTAAGATTGGGGTTAGGGTTTCTTGAATAGAGGATGGAGGCAAATTGAATAAAGGAGGGTAACTTGTGGTTATGATAGAGTAGAGTAGTTATGGAGAAGGAATAACTTGCAAGGTAGAGGAAGAAGCTGCTATACACAAGCTTAAGCTTAGGCTTAGGCAGGGCCTCTCCCACCTTGGTTATTACTAAAGTAGGTAACAAAATTTTGATAATGAAAAGTTCAATGGTGGGAAGTTAGGAAGAGGTAATAAAAATAAGTCAATATGATATTGGGTGTCAAAAGTATGGATGGTGAGGAGAGAAGATGGAGACATTTCTCTCACATATTTTAGATATCTTTATAACTTTGACATTCTTCATATTTGAATAGTCATAATGCGTTACTAAATGTCAATCTTAATCTATAAATATAAATTATTTACTTAGAAAATTAATGATAAGTTAAAAAAGTTTAATTTATCAAATCCTAAATATGATTTAGGGTTATAATTAATACCTATTGCTAATATATTTAAAAATTTAATGGGTCATATACAAAAAATGATTAAAGAAATAAAAAAGTGATTTTAGCTAAGTTAGATTTGATTGTAAAGTTTAGAAAGTATTAGGAATAAATATAAGATATTCAATAAATAAATGCTTAATCTTATTTGGGTTCAATTGATATTTAATTACAATTAATTTTAATTCTAATTACAGTTTAATTGAAATTAGAATTTTATTTTAATTAGATTATTCAAAAGACCAAACCTTTCTTTAAATAGGCTTAACCTCTGAAAGAATTAGTACTTCTTACCTTATTCTATTTATACCACTTATAGAGTTCTCTCAAATTGTTCGTGTTGGTACGATTAAAGACCGAACACATGTGCGGGTATGATAATTACGATAAACCAATATGAGAAACAATTCAAGGGAGATGTTAAAAAATTATCAAGTTTCACACTAAAAGACGAATTATTATTTATTCATCATTATGTTTGTATATTAATTATGTTATAAAATATAATTAATCTTGAATTTTGAAAAATTAAATAATTTTTTTTATATTTATTTGTGATCATTTGAATTTCTTAATAGTTTAAACTAATCAAAATTTGAACTAACTTAATTTATGTATGATCTCAAATATATTTTTCTTTGAGTCTTATGTCTTTGAGTTTTATATCTTGTATTTAGTCTAAACATTTAATTTTTAGTACTTTCCTCTTAATTTTCTAGTTTGAATATTTTCTTACTTAGCCTAAACTTTTTCTTATAATCACTTGCTTGTTTTATTTATTTACTTATCTTTTTGTGTATTTATTTACGTATTTTATTTTTTATTTTTATTCTTTACCTTATTCTATATATATATTGTATTGTTTATTATATTATTAATTATTATTATTATTATTATTATTATTATCTTTTTTGTCAAATTTATTTTTATTATTATTACTTTATTATTTTAATATGTATCTTTTATTATTTTTAATTTTTATTTAGTTCTATCAAAAACAATTTTTTATCTAGATTTTTCCATACTTTTTATATTAGCAGAACTCTTGTTATAATGTTGCTGTTATCAATTGAATTTGAATTTAAATTTTTAATCAAATTACAGTCAGATCCATGTTAATGCATTCCCAACACTACGAAGACCGAATTTATCTTGATATACCAAAGGTGTTGCATCAGCAATCGAGCATCAGATCATACGGACGATGCCCCTCGTACCATCTCAGCTTATGTCAACGCTGATGTTAAAATATAAATGTGCGACACCAAACGCACTTACTGCCCCCGTTTAAAGGCCTTCTGGTTTCTCCGTCCTCCGCCGCCTTACGCTCGTTTCCTACAGTTTCTCTTCTCAGTTTCTTGCTTTAAGAGAAAACCTGAGAAAGGGAAAAGAGCTGCAAAAAATAAAATTCGCTCGCTCGCGCGTCTTATGTTATTTTGAACCGTAGCGAGGAGATGTCCGTACAGCGTTTTGAGAGAGATGTGTGGAAGAGTAAGGCTCGCGCGCTGCAGCTCCGCATCAGGGATCGGCTCAGGGTGGCGGTGGATCGCCGTCACCGCCTCACTCCGATGTTCGCAGACGGTTCCTTCTCTTCCAAGGTCCAAAGATGGATCTCTCGATTCCGCGAATTTCGCCGCGATTCTCTTCAGTCGCCCTCTGCTTTTTATCGCAAACGAGGTCTGTCTCTGATCATCTGCATACGCGAAGTCGAAAGTTTATACACGTACATGAATTACACTTCGTAAGGCTGTGTTTGGATGTGGCCTCTTCATGTAGGTAGATGAAGCATTATGTAGGTGTAGTTTCTGCGAGTTTTGAGCTAAGTAGGTTAATGACGTTGTGTAGTTGAATTATGGATTTTATTTTGTTGCGGGATGAATTAATTAGCTGTCATAGCATTTCACATTAGGTTCATGTTGTCTGTTTATTGGATGACAGTAAGCAAGGACTTTAATGCTGAAGAAGATTCTGTTATTATGAACATGCTTCGGTCTGTAACAGTTCCTCTCATTGGAAACATGTGTCATGTATTTATGAATGGCCTTAACAGTGTTCAGGTTTGTTGAATGCATTCTAATGGCATCTTTTAATTATTACTTTTTTATTCGTTCCTTTCAAATTTATCTTTTATATTTTCCTAGACTTAGTTTGAGGTTTATCTCAGGTTTATGGTGTAGAGAAACTATACGAGGCATTGCTTCGTAGGCCCGAAAACAAACCTCTTTTAACGGTAAAAAACTGGGTACCCCACTCTACAAAAGCAATGCTAAGCGTAGTTGCATTTGCATTATCTTCTCAATCTGAAATTTGGTTATTTCTGCTTCTACTTTTGGTTTTGGATTATCAGAAATATAGTATGGATAATGTTGGATGATATAATAGTCTGTTTTTCCACTTTGAAGGTGAGCAATCATGTTGCTTCTGTGGATGATCCATTTGTCATTGCTTCATTGCTTCCTCCAAGAGTGCTATTGGATGCTCAGAACATAAGATGGACACTTTGTGCATCTGATCGTTGTTTTAAGAATCCTGTGACTTCTACATTTTTTCGGTCTGTCAAGGTACTGCCCGTTGCTCGTGGTGATGGGATTTACCAGAAGGTAACCGCTTTAATGTATACTTTTGTCTCCAAAGCGTGAGCTGACTCTGCTTTGTTATAACTCTTCATCTGGAAAACATAGCCTGATCTATTATCCTTTCAAAGTCTTTGTAGCTGATTTGCTGATTGCTTAAGCTTAATTTCTAGAAAATTAGATATTTTCTTTATTCCATTGCAGTTACCTGAGAATATTAGGAAACTGTCCACTTGAATTATATAGTTGATGAGCAATTATGTACTTCTTTCTGTCTCATGCTCTCTTGTTACTCTCCTCAATTAAATGCCACATGTTAGAAGACTTTCTCTTTCCATTTGCTGTCTCTCTGGTTAGTAAAGATGATATACACGACATTAGAATTAATAGTTATATCAAAGTTTGAATGCTGCTAGTTTGCAGAAACTCCAATATAACTGATATTCTTAGCTAGCAGCTATATGTACTGAAGGGATTTAATCTTTTGAGGTGCTTTTTATGACAATTTGAAGTTTTTATTGTCTTTCCTTTTTTATATTTTTAGATGCACTAAAATTTTATCTGACTTGTTTACTTCTTGCAGGGCATGGACATGGCTATTGCTAAGCTGAACAGTGGTGGCTGGGTTCACATCTTCCCAGAAGGGAGTCGTTCACGTGATGGTGGGAAGACGATGGGTTCAGCGAAAAGAGGTGTTGGGAGGTGAGGATCTTTTGGAATTTCATTTTATTTGTGGTCAAAGTAGCATCGTCATCAATTTCAAGGAAATATAAAAACTTGATACTTTTGATAGTTCTTATTTATGAGCTTCTGACTTCTTCAATATAATTATTCTAGTTGATACACAAAATTATACCACTTTACTTTCATTGCTTTGCAGGTTGGTCCTTGATGCTGACACTCTGCCCATAGTAATCCCATTTGTACACACTGGGATGCAGGAGATAATGCCTATAGGGGCCAACTTTCCAAGGATTGGCAAGACAGTAAGTATGATTTTTTCTCCAGCATGAGATTTTAGCACTTGTGAATCCCTGAAAGTGGCTTTTGTGAGATAAGTTTATCCTTGTATTTTAAAGGAAGTATCCTGGCCTTATCCAAACTTGAACATCTTTGGTTTGGTATGCAATATGTGGTAGTGTTTTATATATGGGAGTAGGCCATTCTGCCAACAAGCCAACAGCTGGTCTTCTAGCTTTATTATGTGGACAGCACTCAGTAACAAGTTTTGCTTCATTTTCTAGTATAATTAACGTGCATTCTTAGTTGCCTACACTGTTACGTATGATTTTGGAATATAGTGTACTCTCATTACCTACATGGTTTTGTTTCATTTCCCAGTTGTACTCTCAGACCTCCTATCATTGATATGACTTTGGAATGTGGTATAAACTCATTGTTCCAGATTATTCATATACCAATTTCAGTCTCTTTAATAATTATCCTGGAATTTGCAGGTCACGGTGCTTGTTGGTGACCCTATCCATTTAGATGATTTACTTGATGATGAAGCAGCTAAACGCATATCAAGAGGACACCTGTATGACGCTGTGGCTTCAAGAATTGGTCAAAGATTACATGAATTGAAAATTCAGGTTGAAAAATTAGCATATGAACATTCATCTGAATTACAGCATCCTGCTGAAGAAAATAGGGAGAAGGCAAGCTTTAGTGAGGACGATGCATTAGGATATCAAACTCAACTCACTCCAAAGGTTACTTATCATCAGGAGTTCACATCCTCTACTAGTTACTTCAAAGGAGGATGCGCTCACGGAGGTGGAATATTTCCTGGGATGCGTGTGCTTATGGAGTCGACCGAAGCAGTAGGGTTTGCAGCCAGAGGCCTATTCATAAACACCATTAGAGCAAAGGAACACGCTTATAGTCCTAGGGTGAAGGGCCCATTGAGAGCTTGGAAACAGTTTTTCGAAGATAATATACTGCATCAATTGAATACATGTTAGTGAAATACTTGGTAAGGCAAATGTAATCTGACAATTTTGTCATGTAATCAGAACTTGCAGAGTAGTTGATCATATAGATAAGACTAGCTAACGATCCTTTCCATGTTCTTTTGAATGGCTCAATTTCTAATGTGCAGCTGATGCAATGCACCAATGTGGTGACTCCCTTGGGACTTAAAACCTGTACTGGCTCTATATTTTTCACTTTAGGCATGGAACAAATAGCTGATGTTCCTTTTCTTATTTGGTTAACTAAATTCTGCGGCAAAGGTCAGCAAATCTTGAACAGTCAACATATCAAGACGCTCCTTTCACAGAGAGGAGTTGTTTGATTGTCTCGGTCGGTCCGGCTAGTGGCAAGTTAGCTCTTAAATGTCGCAGGAATTCAAATAAGTGTTCGTTATTTCTCTTATTTAGGAAATAAGTGAAACACCAGTTGTAATTAAGAGATCGATTGGTATATTTAGGGTCTGTTTATTTTTGTTTTTTAGTTTTTAAATTTAATAAGTTATCCTGTTTATTTGAATTTTTTGTTTTAGTTTTTTCCTGTTTTCAAAATTTATAAAAAATATGAAATGTGGTTTTTGTCTTTTGTTTTTCTTTCGTTAAATAAACATTATAAATAATTTAATTAACTAAAATTATAAATAGTTCATATAATTTTATAATTAAATTAAATTAATAATTAGCAATAAATATAATTAAATTCAAAATAAATTGAAAATATAGAAAATTTTATTTAAAGATTTAATAATTAAAATATATGTAAAATAAATATTAATTTTTAAATTAAATTAAAATTTTAAATCATTTATTTTAATAAATAAAATGATTTTATTGATAATTTATTAGTAAATATTATATAAGAGATTAAAATAAATTAAAAATAATTTATCTTTAAGTTTTATCTAATATATAATTATCATAAATAATAAAAATATAACTACATTTACGTTAGCAAATACACACATATTTGTTTTTATTTTAAAAAATAGGAAATAAAAGCTAAAATTAAAAATCATAATAAAAAAAGCAAAAGTGAAACTAAACGATCCAGAAATAAGTGAAACATCAATTATAATTATGAAATCAACTTACCTATCCTTCTTTCATATATTTAAGGGTATGAATTATTATTTAAAAATCTAGATAATCTTAATTAATAAGGAATTACGCACAATATTTAAAAGGAAGGATTACTAGAAAGTGAAAAACTAATTCTTCATCAAGTATGGCAACTTTTGAAACTAAGAGATCGTTTACATTCAGAAATTAAAAACAAAAAGCAAAAATGTAAATGATAATATCGGCCCAAATTGATTTAATATAAGTTAAGGACAAGGTTCCCAATTATAAGTCATAGTTGGTGTCACCAATCCTCTCAAGTAAATCACCTTGCACAAGCTTCCAAAGGATTATATAGTTCTTGTACGTAGGAAAAAGAGAAATCATTGTCAAGCAAATATTATCTGTGGAGAACTTTATAATAGACAAAAGTTAACATTTATCCTCAAAGACGATATAAAAACAAACCTGTCAAGATCGTGATTTGTCATGCTCAACAAATTAAGAATCCAAAATGTCACGCTCAATAAATTAACCTGCAGAATAGACCAGGTTCCTCATGTTTTAGCCTTAGAGATTCATTTGAAAGAATATCACACAAAGCGCTACTCATTCCTCGTAGATGTTTAAATACATTATTACTTTTTTTTACTTGAAAAAATATACATTCAAATCCTTTGTCGTGCACATATGTTAAATGCCACAACCACGTGCTTGATATTATAGGAAATTTCCGGTGCGTACATATGCATGCAGTGCGGAAAACAAAAAAAATTTGTTCCGAAAATTTCTCAAATTAAGCCCAGGATCTATGTGCTTATACAAGGAAATACCATTAAACCTAGCTGAAAATTCCCGATTCACATACACCTAATT
>JAOSBL010000007.1:5125588-5140055 GCA_027568915.1 Erythroxylum roraimae
GAAGGTCACCAAGACTATTGACCTTACGTCAACAAGAACAAAAGAAACAGAAAGGTTTGACTCTTGGTGAAGACTCTAAAAAGCCAGAGAAAGCACATCAGGCTATTAGATCATTGGTCTCAATTTTGCAGAGTCAATCAGAAAAATCAACTAAAGAGATATAAAGTAAGAGGAAATTAGTGTTTGAAAGGAAGAAGTCTCAACAACAACTTTCTTCTAAACTGGCAGAAGAACAAAAGAAGCAGAAGCCCAGTCAGAAAAAGAGTTCTTCATCTGATGTTCAACAGAAGGTAAAGAAAGTTGAACACCAATTGGCACGTTACAATTCTTTTCAACCTATCAGCAAGGAGGATTCGAGAATGAAGGTTATAGAAGAATCGGTACCTATTCGAAGCAGAAACTCAGTTATTATAAGAGAACCTTCAAAAAAGTTAGTCAAGGTATAAGTCGAACCTATACTAATCAATGATCAGTCAATACATCTTTTAAATCATGAAGAAAGAAGATTATATGGTATTTTGTGAGATGAAAAGACAGAACTATATCCAATGAGGATGTCCAAGGATCGGTATACAATTTATCCGATTACAAGCAGAACATTGATCAAAATTGTGCCAGATATACAACCGAGATCTTCAAACCTTGTGCGAAATGAAGAAAAAGGGGAAAAGAAGTTGTTCCCTAAAGGAAATGAAGATGATCTTACAGAAGATCAGATTCAAGCAACTGTGAAGAACATAGATGATGCATGCAATGCAGCTTAACCTGGAGGTATATATGTTCCACATCATATCTTAAAACCATCAGCAAGTCAGTTTGGAGTTTCCACCACAGATGCAAACTTTAAAGTAGTTGGAAAAGTGACAAAAGGACAGTACAGAACTATCATGGTTTAAGGTATCAATTTCAACTTAGAGACCTTTGTGCATTTGATCATGCATTTTAGACCTGTTAAGTTTCATACCGTCAATTAAAGAAGTGTTACACCTTCTTGGACAACTAGTTCTTAAACTACCTATATCTGATGATCTTGATCTCCCAGAAAGAAAACAAACCTTCAAACCTCCCACAATCAAAATCATAGATTTAGATGTTTTACCTTCAGTACCATCTGTTGTTACAAACTTCCATCCACCGAGTGGAACACAACGAGATTCTACTGTTGTTTTGGAGGAAGCTAGTCACACACAACAGGAAATTTAGAAAGCTTTAGTAAAAGAAATTAAGGAAATTCATACTAAGGTTGATGACCTGAGTGACTCAGTGGGTGATCTTCATGAGAAAGTAGCATATCTACGGGTTACTATTGAACAAGACCTCAAAATGATTCGAACTGATATGCAACATATTTTTTCTGAAATTATGAAGCGTCTTCATTGAAATTTTTGATTAATAATAAATAGGACGAGAAGAGAAGAAGAAAGAAAGCATATAGGGAGATAAGAAGAGAAGATATAAAAGTAGACAAGTTTTTGTATCTTCGTATATCATATATGTAGTTCATATATGCATGTGCATTTCTTACGTTTTGTTGTCTCGTTATTCGTCTGAATAATATCATTTATTCATTTGAATTTCATTTTATCTTTCTAAAATTATGATTATTTGTTATCATAAAAAAGGGGGAGATTGTTAAGTCAAGAAGACTTTACTTCTATTAATTTTGGTGACAATCAAATAATAATAATCTTAGAAATGAATGAACTGTTTTGATAAGTTTGTTAAGTGCGCAGAAAAATGTAAGTATCACTTAGTCATCCCAGACAAAGTGCAAAACACATTTTTCTGCACACTTAACAAACTTATCAAAATAGTTCATTCATTTCTATCCATCTAAGAAATACTTGAAAAACTCACTTAAACATATAGAAAAACATAATATATAATCTACACCTTTAAGGGTGGTTTAGGAATTTTACCTATCCATCTAAGCAATCATGTTTTACTCTCCAAGAGGCTTTGGAGAATCCTAATAGATAATAAGACTCTTAAAGTTAAATGGGTTAATAAAGTTAAATGGGTTAATCCCACTACCTAGGAAACTCTAGTTTTTGAAAAACTCAACCTCATATAGACTCGTCCTGGACCATAATTAACATCCTGAAGTTGAGAAATAAACATTCTAAGAACATCAAATATATCAGCGACAATGGTAAAACCTTTTGGATATGATATTACAACTAGTACAATCTTGGTCCTCTTGACCACCTCCCTTATGCTTTTCAACTAAGAAGCATCATAAAATTGAATGACAAAATATTTGAGATTATTTATGGCAATGAGTGGCTTATCAAGCAAAGGGGCTTTCATATAATCAAAGACAGTCTTCCAAGGAATAACTCAAATTAGTAAAATAGGATACTATCTACTAGACCAGGCATTCCTTGCATTTGTCAATAATAGATCAGCTTACCAAATGTTTAGAATCCCTACTCCTAAAGTAAGAAGATGATATGGTGTAATCAAATCCCTCTATAGCTCTCCCTTATAATGTGGCTTGCCACCAACAACAAACATTTTGTACTTAACATTATTGAATGCTCCAGTCCTTATTCAATAGATTGCAACTTTGAAACAATAAAGATGAAACTAGAGATCACATCTTCTTAAAGTGTGTTTTCTCCAAGGAGCTCTGGAATTTTATTCAACTGCTAAATAATCATTTCTACAACACATATATTTGGGACTTATGATCTCTTGATCGTCTCAAAAATTGTTTTTAAAAAATTATGATTTTCTCATCACTAAAATCTGTTTCTATGCTATCATCTATGCCTTGTGGAAGAACCTTTTACCATAACACTTGGAATGGATTAGAGATATCATCATATCGAATGTGGATACCAACTTTACATCCCATATAATGAATGCTTGATGGAGGCTATGTTAATCCCTTACTCATTTAATCACTACTACTGAATGTGCTAAGAAGACCTTTTGTGGCAATTTGATGGGGATTACTTAAGGCAGTCTCCAAAGCCTTCTAGAACCTACTGCCATTGGTCTTCTTTTTTTGCATTTTCAGTTATACTTCCCCTTGATGGAAATGAATTCCCAATGCAATTTTCCTGCACGAACTGCTTACTCGTGAGCTTTTTTTATGAGCCAATGATAGTTATTTTAACTAATATGGCTCTTTATAAGCAAAAGTATATGCTTAGTACTTTTAATGTGTTGTGTAGCTTAACTAGTCAATTTTGTTTTTAGGATTTGCTGCATTATATGTTCTTCCAATTGACATGTAAAAACTTCATGCCTCCTTTGTAACTCCTTTTTGGAGCTTTCTTATTAATATTATTTTTGAACTTTCAAAAAAACTTATTTTGAGGATAACATAATTAAACTATTAAAAGATAGAAAGAAAGTTAGTAGGCTTAATGCACAAAAAAAATCAATATAAGCAGGATCGTTCATAAGGTTTTATAGGCCGTAGGCAAAGTAGAAAAATAGTTTTTATGAGGTTCAAGATAGACCTTATTTTACCTCTTTTTATTCTTTACGAGAATTAAAATAGGATCTTATTTTACTTCGTTTTACTCTTTATAAAAATTAATCTTATTTTGTTCTTTGTAAAAGTCAAAAATAACCCTATTTTATTCTTTATAAAAGTGGATCTAATCGTAGGTACTGGCCTGCTTTACCCAAAGTCAGGCCTGAATATAAGGTAAAATTGTGCTTTACAATAAAAGATGACAGGATTCATTGTTTAGAATGCGGTGAAATGTGATATAAATAGAACTATTCAGAAAAAAAAAAACGCAGGAGTAGTGTTAAATTGCAAGAGAAATACAGCCGAAAACTGGTGTTGTACGGGTAGCTTATAAACTCCAACTTCATAAGTTGAATGAAATGGCATCTGTGGTGTTCTACTTCTACAGGATAGTGTGATGGGGCTTGGCTTCAAGTCCTATCCCACCAATTGAAATCATTTCTGATCTCTCTTCTACAGATCACGGAACAACACCACATGAATCTCTTCCCTCTTTTTCCCTCTGTGTAACTATCTTCAACCTCCCAAATGGCGGACGACGAACGCGAGCTTAGCCAGAAGCAAAAGAAAGAGATCGCCAAATGGTTCCTTATCAATTCCCCCGCCGGTGAAATCCAATACGTCGCTAAAGGTATGGCACTTATTTGTTCTTCATAGTATGGTGTTTGATGAAGAATTCTGGTGAAATGGATTCTTCTTGCAGATTTGAAATCGATTTTAAATGACGAGAGAGCGTATGAGGAGGCGGCTTTAGAAGCATTCCCTCTCTACAATAAATCTCATTTGATTTGCCTTCAATTTCCCGATAGAACTGCTGAGGTACGTCTCTCTCTGATCCCTTTTATTTTGATAAAACAATTGATAAATTATAGGGTTTAGTGCTCTAGAATCTTATAAATCTAACGCAGATGATGTCATTCCCATCTTCTTTCAATTTATGCTTGCAGGTGCTTTTAACGGCTTACAATCAACTTGACGAGAACAAGTTTCTTGATCCCAGGACCGCACAAGTTGCCACCGTCGACCATGTCAAACAAGTATATGAACAGCCTCTGCATTTTCAGTTTTTACATTACTGTTTCATTTATGCATCTCTATTTGCCATCCAGGCTGCTATAATGAGTCAATTATCTCTTTTTTTTTTGGGTTACTTCTTTTGGTGTGATTCCCTGCTACTCTTCAAATGCTCTCAGTGGGATTCATACTTTGGATTTGTTTTATGCGTTAATACATTTGTGTCATCATCTTTTATATCACGATGTGCTAAATTGATTCAGGTTTGTACAAAGGTGAGACCTGCAGCTGATGAGGAACTTGCATCGCCATTTATTGAGGAATACCGGTATGTTTTTTTCTGCCTGATAATCCTTTCCTTACTATCAAAAAGAAGTTCTTTGTTTCATGTCACAATTAGGCAAGGCATTGATGTTGATCTTTACCACTTCTATGGTTTCTATTTTAACAATTGCCAAATCCCACAATTTTTAATTTCTTCCTTCACATTTGGTTTTGCAGCGTTGAAAATGTTTTGTCTTCCATTTGCTGCAATTGTAATTGAAATGTAGCATAGCTTAAGTTACTTTATTCTAAGCTATTTTTGTTGATGAATAGGAAATAAATTTCAAAGCCTGATTATGATCCCAAGTTTAAAATCCCCCTGCAGTTGGGCTTTAGATTCAGAATTACTCAAATATGTTGATGAAGCTTATGCGAAAGGTGTTTGTTCAGTCTACTGTGTTAGTGGGAAGGATGTGGAGGGGCCAGGATCTGATTTCGAGCTTGTTGTGGTGATTTCTGCTGTTCGAAATAGCCCACAGAATTTCTGGTTTGAATTAGATTAATTTACAGTAAATTACCTTTTAATCTTTGTTTTCATGTCTTTATGTATTGCCTCAGTGCTCTGCCTTTTGAATGTGATACAGCAATGGCAGTTGGCGTTCAATATGGAACATTGAGTTTAAGGATGATACACAGATGCTGGAAATAAGAGGCAAACTACAGGTATTCTTTTGAAAGCATAAAGAAATATTTAAATTCATTAATCTGGTAGGGACAGGAATAGTTCCAAGAGCCATTCAGTTCTTTGTTCCTTTCCTCGTGTTCTTGCAGGTCGTAGCTCATTACTTTGAGGAGGGAAATGTTCAGTTGGATGCAAATCATGATTGTAAAGATTCTACATTATTTCAGGTTACTGCATTTTTAATCTATCTTTTAGCTTGATTCCCTTCGGGTAATATGCACAAAAAGTTCTGTTTTGGTTCCTTGATGTAGTTAGGCCAGGGTTAATGCAATTAGTTCAAGTTAATTAGGTTGTAACACTGTAGATATTCAAGTTAGTTAGGTTGTAACACTGTAGGTATTATAATAATACAAGCTGTTGGAGTTGGCTATGTTGAAATTTCTCTATCTGCATGACTAATTTCATGCATTGTAACTATTTGTTCAGGCTGACTGCCCATGCTTATCATGTTATCAAATGTTGATGTGTACTTTCCACCGGTGTATTCTGTTACATATTCTAGACGTCATCTTATTCTAAGCTGTTGACATGTGAATAATTGCATTTTCTGCTGCAGTTTTCTTGATATAGAGATTGTACTAGAAATTAAATGAGGTAGATACTGAGGCTTTTTAACTTCACATTCTATTTTGACTGCCAACTTTGAATTCTGTCCGGGAATTGCATAAAGCAACTTAAAGAATCCTTCCAATTTAATGTGGGAAATAGATCTAATAAATTGTTTCAATTTGTGTATGATTTATCTGCTAGCTTCTAATTCTACGTGGTTAAGTTCCTTTACGGGGAAAGAAAGAATGATCTTTTCCTTTTGGTTCCAGGCTCCTGATGATACTGCAACTACCATTGTCAACATCATTCGTCACCATGAGGCGGAGTACCTGGCTTCTCTTGAGGTCTGATTTCTTTTTTCTCTATTGTTCAACGTTTAAATCCAAAGATTGGTTTTTCTGACAATTACATTTGCCAGGCATCCTATTCAAAATTGCCTGATTCCACTTTCAAGGTACTTATTCCTAGCCTTCGGTTGGCATTTGACTTGGTTAAAAAAGTTCTTGTACAAATATATCTAAATGGTAATTGTATGGTTCAGGACCTTCGAAGGAAACTGCCGGTTACTCGCACCCTGTTCCCGTGGCATAACACGTTACAATTCAGCCTGACAAGAGATATACAAAAAGAACTTGGAATTGGAAAGTAGTTTGATACGACCTAGTCATCAGGCCATACCATACAGTTGAAGGCTAGACCGTCAACTATTGCATGACGATATTGTTGCTGATTTTGCTAGTGGATTCCTATTTTTTTGTGATTTGCTTTTCAGTTATTTGTTCCTACTTTGCTGGAGAAATCTTCTCAATAGTTTTGGCTAGTAACGTTATTTTCTGCTTTATCTTTTGCTTGTAAATGGCTATAAAAGCCTATTGCAGCTTATGAAATGGGATATCATACAAACTATTTCACAAATCCTTCCTGCTCCGGATTCTTACCTTCTCTCTATCACTTTAGAAAAAATTATTTATCAATTGGTATCAGAGCCATGTTAGCTCAAATGAATACCCGTAACCAGAGTAACTATGAGCTTCGCAACGAAGTGCATGAGGTATTGGGACGCCATGAGTCTAGCATTGACCAAATTCACCAAACCTTGCAAACTATCCTCATGGAAATACAATCTATGAAAACCATCCAAGAGTCGCAACACCACCAAATACAAGTCCTCATTGCTTCCCACGGTGAAACTAACCCCTTTGCCCCACTAGAAACCACCACATCATAACAGCCACCCTACACTAGTTCACCACAACATAAGTGCAACAACACCCCCTTCTTAGTAGGTTTTAGTAACACTACTAATTCCTATTCTAACACAAATCACCATCACTTTAAACTCAATTTCTCCAAGTTCAACGAAGACGACCCACAAGGTTGGATATACAAGGCAAAGCAACACTTCGAATTCAAAGAAGTAACAGAGACACAATGGGTGCAACTGGCCTCTTTTCACTTAGAAGGAATTGCCTTACAGTGGCATCACTGGCTGAACAAATTTAAAGGACCCATGATTTGGGAGGAATTTTCCAAGGCTATGCTACAACGATTTGGGCCCACTAATTATGATGACCCCTCTGAAGCATTAACCAGATTAAAACAAACCACCATTGTGGCAGCTTACCAAGAGGAGTTTGAGAAATTATCTCATAGAGTTGACGACTTACTTGAAAACTTTCTAATAGGCTGTTTTGTAACAGGGTTGAAAGATGAAGTGAGGTTGGATGTTAAAATAAAGCAACCAAGAACACTTGCCAAGGCCATAGGGGTTGCTCGGCTGATTGAGGAACGTAATACACTACAAAAGAAATCAACATTAGCTGGCAAGGCAAACTGGACCACCAAGGGGAGCCAAACCATAGGAGTACTTGGACCTGCACCAGCTTCTAAAACCAGTTTAGCAGACACTAACGCCACCATGCCCGCTCGTCGAATAACTCCACAAGAAGCTAAAGAGAGGCGTGATAAAAGCCTTTGTTATTACTGTGATGAGAAATTCGTCATTGGTCACTGATGTCGTCGTCTGCAATTATTTATGATAGAAGATGTGAAGATGACGATATGGATTTGGAAGAAGACTTACTCGATGAACAACAAAACAACACGGCCCCAGAAATCTCCTTTCAAGCTATCTTTAGTGTGGAGCATCCACAAACGCTACGGCTACAGGGGAGGATCAAGGGGCGAGAAGTCACAATTTTGGTGGATGGTGGAAGCACCCACAACTTCATAGATCAATCCTTAGCTAAGAAACTCGGATTACCGATAACCGCAGACAAGCCCTTTTATGTTTTTGTTGCTAACAAAGAACAGATTGAATGCGTAGGGAAGTGCCATGCAATTACTGTGGACATACAAGGATTCAAAACGGAAGCCGACTTCTACATTCTACCAGTAACAGCTTGCGCGGTAGTTCTTGGTGTTCAATGGTTGTCCACACTCGGCCCAGTGGAGACAGATTATCGCCATTTGGCAATGACCATCAATACAGAGGGAAGACGAGTTGTGTTTCAAGGCATGAAGCAAGGAGACATAGCAGCTCTCAAGAAGAAGGAATGTTACCTTATACAAAATTTTGGTTTGTTTCTCCACATTACACAGGCAGCCACTATACAAAAGCTTGCACAGCCATTACTTGGTCTCTCTGCTCTCTTAACTGAATTCAAACTAATTTTTGAAACTCCTACTTCATTGCCACCGTACAGGGAACATGATTACCAAATTCCTCTCATACCGCAAACTAGACCCATCAACGTTCATCCATATAGGTACCCTTATTACCAAAAAACACAAATAGAGAAATTGGTGCAGGAACTTTTGCAATCCGAGTTAATTCGTCCTAGCCGAAGTCCTTTCTCGTCTCCTGTGCTTCTCGTCAAGAAGGCGGTATGAAAATGGAGGCTTTATTTGCTTGGGAAACCTTTTGTAGTGAGAACAGATCAACGAAGTTTGAAATTTCTAATAGAACATAGAATCACCACTCAAGCCCAGGCACGTTGGTTACCAAAATTAATGGGGTACGACTATATTATTGAATATAAACAGGGAAAGGACAACTTAGGAGCTGATGAATTAAGTAGACGTGGGGAGAATTTCTTTTTAGCTTTATCTTTACTAATAACAAATTGGTGGGACCAATTAAAAATTGAAGTGGGCCAATACCACTTTTATGAGAGTTTGTACGCAAAAGGGACATATGGCAGCCAACTAACGCAGAGAGATGGCATTTGGTTCAAATCTGGGAAGGTATATTTGAGTCCCACATCAAAACTAGTTCCTATAATTCTACAAGAAGCACACTCTTCAGTGATTGGAGGACATTTCGGCTACACCAAAACTCTTAGCTGAATAAAGCAATCTTTCGTGTGGCCAGGTATGCGTGCTGTTGTAAAGAAATTTCTTCGAGAATGTTCAACGTGCCAACGGTTCAAGACTGACACCATGGCCCTAGTAGGCTTGCTTCAACCACTCCCCATTCCTGCTAGCATCTAGTCTGAAATCTCCATGGACTTCGTTGAAGGGTTGCCACCTTCAAAAGGGTACACTGCCATTCTTGTAGTGGTAGACCGCTTAACAAAGTATAGCCACTTTGTTCCAATTAAGCATCCCTTTATTGCTTCCAATGTCGCAAAGGTATTTGTTTCTCATATTGTCAAGTTGCATGGATTTCCTAAATCAATTGTAAGTGATAGAGATCGAGTTTTTATGAGCAACTTCTAGCAGTCCTTATTCAAGTTACAAGGAATAGCCCTTAATGTGAGTTCCAGCTACCATCCACAGTCCGATGGGCAAACCAAAGTTACGAACCGCACCTTGAAACAATACCTTCAATGCTTTGCAAACGACTAACCTCGTACATGGGTGGAATGGCTACCATGGGCCAAACATAGCTACAATACTAGTCAACACTCAGCCACCAAAACCACACCCTTCGAAGCCGTGTACGGTGTTCCACCCCCTCCACTACTTCCATATGTTCCAGGCACATCACACGTACAAGCTGTAGACACACACCTGCAAGAACACACCACCATTCTACGTGAGTTACATCACAATCTTCAACTTGCTCAACATCGCATGAAGCTACGTGCAGACCAAATGCACAGAGATGTTAATTTCTAGGTTGGTGACTTGGTTTATTTGAAGCTCCAACCATATCGGCAAACTTCTGTAGCATTTCGAAGCTCCTTGAAACTGGCCCCTCAGTTCTTCGGACCGTTTAGAATCGTTGAGAAAATTGGCCTTGTGGCCTATCGGCTGGACCTACCACCTGACTCCAAGATACATAACGTCTTCCATGTCAGTCTTTTACGGAGGTCTCTCGGTCCCCTTCCAACAGTTTCATCTACTCTTCCTCCTGTGTCCGACACTGCAACCATTATGCCTCAACCTAAACGTGTTTTAGATTGGCGAGTCATACAAAAGGGGAAGTACTGGCCAAAGACAAAAGTATTAATCCATTGGAAAGGAACTGCCCATGAAGATTTGACATGGGAAAATTTATGGCGTTTCTCCAAACAATATCCTGAATTCATCCTTGCGGACAAGGATGATGCTAGTGGGGGGCATGATACGACCCAGTCATCAGGCCAAACCATACAGTTGAAGGCTAGACCATGTCAACTATTGCATGACAATATTGTTGCTGATTTTGCTAGTGGATTCCTATTTTTTTGTGATTTGCTTTTAAGTTATTTGTTCCTACTTTGCTGGAGAAATCTTCTTAATAATGTTGGCCAGTGACGTTATTTTATGCTTTATCTTTTGCTTGTAAATGGCTATAAAAGCCTACTGCAGCTTATGAAATGGGATATCATACAAACTATTTCACAAATCCTTCCTCCTCTGGATTCTGACCTTCTCTCTATCACTTTAGAAAAAATTACTTATCATAGTTTTATGCAAGGTTATATTGTTAATTACTTGCATCGACTTATTGTGTTATCCTTTAATATGTGTGGCAGTTCGGATAGTTGTGTTTGTATAGAATATTGTGTGACTGACGATCATCATTTTTGGCACTAATGAAGATTTTGATAATTAATGATACAATTGGGGAACAATTTGCATAATTGTAGTTTAAGAATGATTAGAGCGTAACAATACGAGTCTTTGTATGTCAAGAGTCATTTTCTTGGTTCTCTTGCCTGGTACTCCCCTTTTATCCAACCATACGACCCATCCTTCAATATAATCAGCCTCTTTTGGTGTGTAGTTCTAGGAGATTTTTGACCTGCTAAGTTTTGGTGCGTAGTCTCGTATGTTCGTTACCAGTGATTTGATTGAATTTTAATTCATTTAAAATTCAATCGAATTGAATTTACTAACTAAATTGAATTTAGTTGAGTCGAATATTTTTGTCATCTTAGCAGCAATAACATTTAGAACATTTGGAATGCAAAAGTTTCACGAAAATTTTATAAGCATAAATTGAAACTTCCCATTCCAGATCAAAGAGGTCAAACTGGTTTTTTGATTATTACATATAAAAAGACAACATTGATGAAATTTAGGATAAATAGATAAAACCTATGAATATTTTTTTTTCATAAAAACAAAACATGTGGTATCTAATTGCCGAGGGCACTAAATTTCAGTATAAGTAAGATTTAAGGTGTCTAATTCAAAGATCATGAGTTGTCAACTTTGGCCTAAAGAAGTGCAAGCCCTTGAAACATCCTAATTAGCAGTCCAAGATACATAAAACTTATTATTGCATTGTATTTGCCATTTGAACTTTTTTTCAGGCTTTTGGCCTTTCAGATTTTATAATTCTCATATTATAAGTAATGTAAACAAGGTCATTGAGTCTTTGATGTTCCAAACGATTTTGTTTTTTAGTATGAATACGTTAAAAAACGCTCTAATTATGCTCATAACTTGACGCAAAAGGTTGCTTAACTAAGTAGTCTAATAACCAATTTTCTCTATATTTGAGCACTTTTACCAAATATTCTTCACTACTCATCTGTATTTAAATTAATAATTATGAGAAATAAAATATATATGATTAATAAGTAAAAGATGAACTAAAAGTATGAAAAACTTACCAAGCTAAATATTTTTCATGATAACTTCTCTCTTTGTTGATGATCTAGCAAAATTCCCTAAACCTTCACGATAAATTTTAATTTCATTTAACGTTTTCGATTGCTCTTCAATGGAGAAAATACCTTTGTATTCAATCACATCAAAGAGACCATCCATAATATCATTTGTAGATGCATCTCCACTATATAGGCAATAAGGATCAAGAAAATAAGCTGCTAAGTAGATCCTTTGAGTAAGATGCTTATCCCATTGCTAGTATAAGACTTATACAATTTCCCCTTCCTATTAAAAAGATTCATAATTGTTTCATAAGCTCTATACATACCATCATATATGTACCCCAAAGATAGTGTAACACCCCACTATCATAGAGCATATACATGAACATTTAGAGGACATTCAAGAACATATCCTATGAGAATGACATGCTATGGTAATCACATTCACTTCATATGGCATCATAAAAAACATAAGTATTTAAAATATTAACATATCTCATTTCATTAACAAAACATGTTTTACATTGTCATTTCATTATAAAACCATCCATATAATTACAATACGAATACCATTTGTGTTCACTTTGTTTATACAAAATATTCTAAGTGAGATGAAAAAGTATACAAAAGCACTCTATCTAAACTCCTTAGATGAAAGCTGACTAAACCTTTGAGCCATATCTTGATCCCAAAATGGATAATACTAGACACCAACTAGATTGCTTTATAAGCAAGGTCTCCTTTTAGTACCTGAAAATTTCTTAGTAATGTTGTATCAAGAATTATATCTCTCAACTACTGTATATTGTACATGTGAATTTTAGAAATGAAATAACATTTGAGTGTTTTTAAATAAAATGGAACAAAATGATAGTGACTGAATATGATTATGAATGAAATGCTTCAAAATGAAGATTTGAAATGCTTTTGTTTTGAAATGATTAAAATATGTAAAGAGTTGATATGTGATGCCTTTAAAATTTGGAAATGCGACCATCTTAACATGCCCTTTTGCAGAGTATGTTCTCGAATATCCTTCGGTATGTTAGGCATATGCTCTATAAGAGTGGTATGTTACATTTTGGTATCAGAGACCAATCTTAGTATCTTACATGGGCATTTGTCATAGTATATGTCAAGTTACATGCATCTCAAACATGACATACATTGTCATTTTCGAGTAATGTTCAATTAGGCATGTAGTGGCAACTGATCCCTAGTCTTAGTTGCATTTAAATGAGTCACATACATGAACATTTGTTAAGAGTCTGCACTGTTAGAAATAATGAGAAGAATGATGATCTATGACAATGTGAGAAAATGGAAATTTATTGTGATATAGGAGATACTACATGGTCCGGTATGTTAGAAATCGATTCAATGTATTTGTATTTGTGGTTATATCATTGAATATGAGATTAGTGTTGTGTTATGGTTATATACCTTTGAATTGATGTGGAAGTAAATATATTTTCATGGATTTGACGAAGAAAAGAATAGAGATGTAAGTAGAAGTAATGGGATTTAACGTTTGTAGACAAAAATTGAAGGAAAATCAATTTTCTATTACCTTGAGAGGTTGAACTTGGAACTGGAGGTTGTTTAATTATCATGTTAAGAGTTTCTGAATTAGTATAATGTTATATTATTGGATTTGATATCAGAAATTCATGATGGTTACGTATCTTATATTTCTAAATTGATTGAGAACATATTTAAGTAAGATGAAGTGATAGCGATATTGTGGAAGTCCTCAAGGTTAAGTTAATCAGTTATTGTGAGTACACATTTAATAGTGTGGTTACTTTGGCGAATGATGTTACTGAGCGCATATGTAATACATGCTTGGATATGGTACAGGGAGTGATCTATGACATATTGAATGCTCTTAAGTCCTAGACTCATCCTAGACTCCATAGGTAAAATTCTAAGATGAATCGGAGTGGTGTAGTGAAAGCATGGATTTATGTGTGTAGCATCCCACTCCCGCAAGACCCGAACCCGACATCGTGGGTGATATCCGAGACCGTGCCTCACGAGGGTAGTATGCTAGAGCACTCGAATACAGTCAAAAACTCGTTTGTTTTTTTGAATATAATCGTATGCGCGAAAATCAGTAGACAATTTGGGCCCGCTTTAATGTGTAAACATTTTCAGTCATGATACATTTTCAGTCATAATAATACATTCAACAGTATTTCGCCATTTGATGTACAAAAATCCATAACCAAATTGGGCCCAATTTTATTCATAAACATTTTCAGTGAACACAATACAATCAATAGAATGTCAATAGCCAATACAAAGCACTGTTTTGCAGGAATTGCGGAAATATAAATCTATACAAGGATAGGATAA
>JAOSBL010000007.1:5140155-5198014 GCA_027568915.1 Erythroxylum roraimae
TTTCAATTTTTCTTAGTTTTAAAGAGTGATTTTGAAGTTGTTCAAGAAGGGAAAAAGGAAGAGGAAGATTAGAGCTTTCATTAGAGCCAAGAAACTCATTGTTTAGTAAAGATTCAAGGTAAGTTTAAGTTTAATCTTTTGAATTTTTGGAAGGGTTTTGGTTCAAAGAGCTTAGGAAATGCATTGGTTTAAGTATTATAGGATCAATTTCATGCATAGGTTTCTTTAGGTTTTTCAATTTGAATTCCTATTGAATGGGGATTTTTGCCCATGTTGAAGGGAGGTAAGAGGAGCAAGAGGAGCGACATCCTTGAGCAAGTTTTCAAGCAAGGAAATTAAGGTGGGTTACATTTTTATAATTGAGTTAATAAGCCATTAACGTTTCTTTCAAATAAGTGGAATTAAATGATTTCCAACTACCTTATAAATGTGCATTTATTGTTCTTTAAATGCTTTGAGAATGTGCCACATGTTTTGTATGTGAATTTTGTGGATGAATTATGAACTAATGTGGGAATAATTTCTAATTGCTTTATAATTGTTGCATTTGTTGCTTTTGAATGATTTGAGAAATTGCTACATGTTTGGTGTATGAATTTGATGATGAATTGTGAAATGAAAATGGAAAATGGTTTTGAAATGTTTCATGTTTATGAAAAATCAAGTTTCGAAAAAGTACCATTTTGGGCAACATGTTTACAAGTTATGAAATGCATGATTATGTGGGTTTGGTTTGGTCCATTCTGCATGTCAAGTGCACTTCGACTAAAGGCTTCTCCTGCCTATGTGGGTTTGGTTTGGTCCATTCTGTATGCCAAGTGCACTTCGACTAAAGGCTTCTCCCGCCTACCCACTAGTAGCATGGAGCTCCTTCACGGACTTTCCTAAGTTCAAGGCAACCATTTGATGGAATTGTATTAGTACGTTCTGTTTATAGACCTATCCAAACCATTCTGATATGTTTATATGATTATAATGTATAGTCAAGTTGGATGGGTACATGACTTATATGAGTTGTGAATTGGTTTGACAAGTTAAGAATTTGAGAATTTGTGTTTTATAATTCAATGAGAATTTGCTATGATCATGAAGGTTTTTAATGGTTTTTGCTTGTTACCAATTATAAAACTATTACCCATGAGCTTTAAGCTCACCCCTCCATTTTCGTCCCATCTTCAGGTGAAGAGACTGAGATCGAGTAACCAAGAGTCGAGGCATCGCTTCACTTTTGCAATGTTTTTGTATTTTAAGCTAGATTTTGTAAATACAACGCTTTAGTCGCATTTTAAGCTTATTAGTGCAAGCACCTTTTGTATTTTGGGTTTTTAGATTATGATGTATTGTGGCTTGAAATGCCCATTAAAGCTTTGTAAAACTCTTATCTTATGATGTTAATGAAATAAATATACATTATGTTTGCTCATGACGTTTCAAGTCTTTATATTGCAATTTCAATTTTTTCATAAGGGTAGGAATTGTGTTCTAACTTCAAGGAAAAAATGTATTAATCTAGGATGAATTAGACAAAGTTGTCTTCTTGGGAGTATTAGCTTGCCTTTCTAGCTTCCAAAGATATAAAGTATGTAATTTTTGGATATTGGAGTTGAGAAATATGATCATTATAAGTCGGTGATGCTGTATAGGATGTATATATAGAATAATTATAGTAAATGAAGTGGTATTACACTAGGAGAGTTGAATTTGGAAAGATTATGAGTGAAAGTGACGTTAGAATGGATGTAGGATCCATTAGGTATGTCTTGGAGGGAGTTTTGCCTGTAAAAATCCAAAGGTTACGCGTTCAAGCCGTGTAAATAGACACTGACTGTGTATTCCAGTAACGAAAAAGCCATCAAACTTAAGGAGTACACGGTCTGCCCGTGTATTTTCACATAGTCCATGTTTTGACCCTCCAAATGGCAAAATCTCTCTTCTAGGTCTTTATAGAAGTTATAGATCTAGAAGTCTTCTTTGAAACCGTCCTAAGATGACCTTAATCCGATATCTCAAGTTCAAGCTATTCCAACTCTCCGAAAACAGGTACAATATGATTGAGGACATAATCATGTTTGATTCTTTTAGCCATAACTTCATCATCTGACCTCCAAATGAAATGATTCTTGAACCAAGAGATTCCTAACACATTTTGCTATCTGTCCATAAAAATTGGTAGCCTTTGGTGTTGATTTGAAAAAGATTTATGGAAAGAAAGTGAGGGAATATATGGAAGAGCATGTCTTGGTTATGAACATACTTTGACTTTTTAAGCAAATCTTGTTCTATAGAACTTCAAATGAGATGATTCTTATTTATAAATAAATTAGAGACCTAGAAGTACAAATCTTCTGAAGAAGTCAATTTGTAATTCTAGTTTAAAGATTTCCAAAATCTGCACTGAAATTGAGGAAAATGAATTTGATTATGGTGACTGACTGGTGGGGGCACACCACTCTTGTGGGATGCGTGTCTAGATGTCACATAGGACATTGGGCATGTGTCTTGTGAGGGCGGGGTGCCCAATACAGAAGACACAGAAGTGTCTAAAATCAGAAGACACTAAAGTGTCTGTCACAGAAGACACCAAAGTGTCTAGTCGTAGAAGACACTTTAGTGTTTGGTTACAGAAGCAGCTGTAGACCCTTCTAGGCATGCATATTTACCCACGACTAAGATTTGACAGTTTTAAAAATAAAACATTTCAGATTTCAGAATCACATGTAAGTAATGTAGTGCATAACATATGACTTTATTCCATTTTGCTCAAATTAAACATATTCATTCACATTTAATAAAACGTAACATGCCTTATAAAGATAAACATTTGCAATAATGTACCAATAAATACATTATGTATTTACACATTATATATAATTACACAAATTTCCAATTCACAAATAATCATATTCAATTCACATCACATAAATCCTTTGAAACACATTTATGTTCATAAGGGCACATTCATCCTTGAACACACCAACATTTCAACATTAGAGACATTATTTACTAACCACACATTCCTTAAGTAATTACCTCAATTAACAATCCATAACTAAATTAACTTTTATTGAATTAATCTAACCTCAATTTAAGTTTATTTCACACCTTAAACAAGTCCAATTAAGTCCTAATGTACCAAATAAAATGACCTAACCTTATATAGTTTGACAATTGCACAAAACCAAGTTTTCACCTTCCTAACCATTTCCCACGTCCATGGGAATGTGCCTTATAAATCCCACGATCATGGGATGAGTGAATCGAAGGTTCACTCACCCACAACCTTCAGTTTGTTTCCAAAATTTAACTTCTTCACATTCATTCGACACACCTTCACCAAAGTCCATCAATTTCAATTCAATTTTACCTTATTCATGCTTCAATACCTCAACAAATTCATGTCCAAACCAATTCAAAAATCATTGATTAAGCATCTCATAATCCATAATCTTTTAGGTATCAACATCCGAAGCAAAAGCTATCAAACAAGTATCATATTCTAGACCTCAATTCATCATCAATTCAATACATATTCTATCCAATTCAAGCATCAAATAGTTCATATTATAGCATGCAATCAAGTTTAGCATTCCCTTATCTTCTTAACTTCAAATTTTAAATCCAAAGAACCAGCTATTCCAGCCCTTCCACATCTAAGATCAAAGTACAAATTTCAGCACTAACAAGACAATAACACAAAAAATAGCAAGACCTACTTCTTGATGCAATAACTTACAAAGATTCCAAATGAAGACAGTCCAAAATCAAGCAAAATTCAGGAGTTGAGAGGGGGTAAGAGGTTTCGGTGCAGAGGAGCAAAGTGTAGAGAGAAGGCTGCAAAAACTTCAAAAGTGAAGATGATTCATCACTTGCCTAACTCTTTGAATGCAAGGTGTTGTGGTTTGCAATGGCCATATGTCACACATGAAAGTGTGATACTTGTCCTTCATTAAAGCAACCTACATGTCTTCACATGTGGCAGCCAAATGTCACAATTCAATTAGGCCACTTGCCACTCAACCAATGTTGCCAAATGTCAATGCATTAGTTATGTCAAATGTCACTAACTTATAGGCTTAGTCATTCAAATTTTTCACGTACCAACTTAACTAGTCACTTGACAATTTTCTTAGTCCAAATGTATATTTTAATACCTCAATTCTCTAATGGTATCAGTTAATTCCAAATCACTAAATATAATCCATTAGACTAAAATTCTAGACGTATGAAATTCACATTCAAATCATAGCACAATTTTAACACCTATAACATATGTACTTTTATGAAAATGTAATATTTCAACTAGGTTATAATTTGGAGCCTCACAAGGTGGACCCATCTATGGGCGTTAATTGCCTCAGCGATGCCAATTGTTGCCATCACTAGGGATTCCCTAGCGTCATAAGCAACGCTTAGTGTCACCAATGACCCAGTGGTGTCGCCAATTTCAACAGATGGGATTGCAACGTCTAATTCCCATAATTGTAAGGCTGTAAAACGCAAGGGATTTCAATATAACACATAAATAAATTTCTAGATTCAAATAATAGGGGCGGCATAAATAAGTTTTTAAAATCACATTTACATTCAAAAGATGTAATCTTAAAGCATAACCAGAGGCAATCACAACCAGAAATAAATTCATGGCCTTTTTCTCTTATTCGCGCTTCTAAATATCTTAATTAGTAAATGCAAAACAAAATTTTTGAAACCACACAAAAGGCAAAACCATTATTGAAAAGCAAAAACCATTTTGTTTAATCGTCTAAAACCAACATACACACATAAGAAACAATTTCCAGATGCAATAATCAAATAGGCAGATGCAAAACAAAATTCCAGAACAAGTAAAACATGGAACTAAATGAACAAAAAGATATAAAAATTTAGAATCATACAAAACAATCGAGCAAGTCTAGATTTTAATAAAATGAATAAATCTTAATTTTTTAATCAAAATCAATAACAATCAAGGCTCAATTCAAGTTAAACAATTAAACCTGGCTTTAATACCACTGTTGGAAACCAACTATGATCGAATCACGGGCGTAGCATAAAACAAATTTGACGGTTTCCGACCGAATCTTGATAATTGAATAAACTTGAAAAAAACAGGAATATGAATCATAAGAAATCATACCTTATTCGTGTTTTTATTGAAATTATTTTTTAGATTTTTGTAAATCTAAAACACTAGAGTTTGTCTTTTAACAAGTTAAAGCAAGAAAGGAACTTCCAATGTTTAACTTGTACCTAATCAAGTGGAGTCATATTATGATCCTATTATCAACCACGAGCTATTCAATTGTCCAGGCTCTTATGGTATCCACCGAGCAGCTTCTTAACTCCTTCGAGAGGAAGAACGTATGAGTGCTAGCTCTTTTTTCTTTTCTTTCTATTAATAGAAAATTCATTAGGGTGGTTTTGTAATTTTATTAAAATTAAATTCCTTAATTATAATTAAACTCATACTCTAACTATAATTAACTTAATTTTAATAAGGTCAAATATTTTATATTTGATCCCTAAAGTTTCTCAAACTTTAAAATTAAGTCCAACTTAATTAAATTGATTTTTTTTCACAAGTTGCTTTTTAATATGTGACCCATTAGGTTCTTAATATATTGACAATGATTATAAATTCTAATTATAATTCTCAATTAGAATAACATAAATTAAAACTTCTTTTAATTTATCTTTAATTCTCCAATTAAACAATTTATAATCATAGGTCAAATTCGACGTCTAGCAACATGTCATGACCACCCAAATATCAAGAATATCAAAGTAGCTTGACTTAACCTGTCCATGTATGGTTACGATATATAATTTAATCATTTTGTTATCCAATGTTCTAATTAGACAGGTTATGGATATAGTGTCCACTCTTTTCATCCAATCATTTTTGTTCTTGCTAATTCATAATTAATTTATAATTGATATTTAAAAACGCCTTTTCAAATGTCAATTCACTCTAGTCAGAGAATTTCATAAATCACTACCAATCAAGAATAGTGAAACATTCTCTCTAATTACTTTAAAATGACGAATGCTTTATTGACTTACTCAGCTACCTTCATATGGTTCATATTGCATCCAAGTACTACCGATTGAATTATCCTAGGATAATTCATAAGTAATATCAAAACGTAGTAATCCCCACATGAGATACCTTGGTAATCTCAAATCTAAGGATCAATTATACAACCATCATTATGAGAAAGTCTATAGATATATTAGTAATATTCCATTTTAGATTCTCATAGTCGGATCAGTTCAATGACTTATTCTTTAATAATCACCTACATATTAGTTTAAGTATTTCTATACATTATTTTATGAGATAAATTACTTTCTTCATAGGAAAGAAACATAATATGTGCTAGTTTTACGGTTTCATCAATATTATGTCTTGATGAAACTACAACTAGGAACATTTAGGAATAATATATAAATGTAAATTGAATCTCATAATTATGATTTCATCATAATTTCAATTATACAGTAATTATTCCAAGGATTTTCTCTTTAGTATTAAAACGTTAAATGTAGTTAACTTAATAGATAAGGATAAAAAATGCCTTTATTAATTATTTTGTTACTAAATTACAATCAATCAGTTGGCTGTAAGGCATAAACTAACAAGGTTATAACTAATTTGAGTCAAACATCAAGAACATCCAAGCAAAAGGCTATCTAAGTGCAAGAGCCAGAACTAGAGTAACAAACTAAAGTGATCCTTCTGTGACTATTGTAGATGAGATAGAGGGAGACAACTTTCACTCTCGAGGATATATATCAAGTTGTAAGGATAATTTCTTTGGCTAAAGAAGTGTAGCTCTTTAAAGAGTAGGAATAATAATGAGTTGATTTTGCTAATTTTTTAAAAATTAAAAACATAGAATAATGTAATTTTTTTAATTAGATCCAGGCTTAAGTTACTGAAACACAGGTCTACTCGAAGCCTATCTCTCTTAAGTAAAATAATGTTGTTTTATTCTGAATAATTGAGTTTGCAATTAGTCTAAATTTGAGTTGACCTATTAAAAACATCTAAATTTAAGCTCGTGGGTTAAAAATTGTTGTCCCTATTAAAGAGACCAAGGAGCCGCATTTGAGGTAGAGAGTGAATTGGCTCTCACGTAAACCATTTATGTTTAATATGCTGACAGTCTCTACATCATGCTTTTGGCTATTGAATAATCTAGAGTTCTTCTCCCACCAAATAAAGTAAACGATAGTTGTAAAAGCAACTTTGAAGAAATTATAATCATCAGTGCTGCTGATATCTTTACTGGTTTTATCTATAGGTGTGCCTATTACTGCAATGACCCATGTAATAAGTTGGTGCGTCTTCTCTTGACTTCCACCATTATCCGTTTCTTATCGTAGTCCATAACTTCAGTGCATATTATTATTATTCAGAAACTTCAGTGCAGATGTATAATGTCCTTCTGGGGGTGTAGTTTCGTCGAGATTCGCTCATTCATCAGTCATCACACATCCAACCAACCCCGTAAATTTGATAGAATCTTTCTTCAAGCTACAGTTGATATCTTTTCTAAAGCAAAAGTAAGAAGAAACGGCCCATGTATATGTAAGCCCAACATGACACACAGGTCCATTTAGCAAAAATCGGTGATTGTATCTTGAGCGTCAAGAAGTAGAAATAGAAGAATGCCTTTTTCTCTTTGCTTTAGTTAGTATGTAGAAGAACTTCCTTCTGGTTTCAGAAACTGAGGAACAAAAACAAAGCTAATTTGTATTGATATTTGAATGGCATCTGTTATGGTTGAGGATCCGAACTTCGAAGATGACCAGCTGGCGTCTATGACCACTGAGGATATCGTCAGAGCCTCTCGTCTCCTAGACACTGAGATTCGTATCCGCAAGGTTCGATCTTTGTTCTCTCTCTTTCCAGTTATCCTTTTTTTTCTCTCCATCTTATTGTTTGATTATCTGCTCTCAACTTGTTCTGTTCTGGGTTTATGCCTTTTTCTCTTTTCTTTTAATTTGTGCCTCCTTTCGGTTCAATCTTGGAGTTATTATTATTTTTTCTACGTAAAGGGTTTCATTTGTAGTTCTTTTGATGGTTGTTTATGATTTATTTCATGTGATTTGTCTGGTTATTTATTGTTTGCTTTCAATTTGGGTTCCTTGATGTGCTTGTTTCTGGGTTTTTAGGAGGAATTGCAGCGGACAAATCTCGAGCTAGAATCCTTCAAGGAGAAGATAAAGGAAAATCAGGAGAAAATTAAGCTCAATAAACAACTTCCCTACCTTGTTGGTAATATTGTTGAGGTAACTTTATTGATAGATGCTCTGAACAATCTCCCTTTTCCTATAATTATTATCTACATATATCTTTTTCACTTTAATCTAAGATTGATCAAGGGTGTATATTCTTCTAATTTTTATTATATATGAATTTGGAAAAATTCTCAGTCCTTGAGATAGGAGGATGAGTATATTAGAGTCTAATGGTTTATTAGACACTTTTGAATTAGAAAGAAGAGAAGAATAACAAGTAAGTTTCTTTGTATTATCAACTCTTTAGCTTCTCTACAATAACAACTTATTACAACTCATTATAAGGCCTAAACATCAGATGAAGACTCTAGAAATTCGTATAAAAATAAATAACAGAATTCTAAACAATACAGTTAATTCTAACCATCCGTCTCTAAAACAACCCTAACTTTTTAAAGAGAAGTCCAAATAACTTGAAAATTTCACTAACTGAAACTAGACTTAAAGAGCTTTAAATCCATAGGTTACACACCCAGAATGACCCATGTTTGACCTTTCAAATTCTCTCTTAAATCAATCTTAAATTCTGTCTACTGCAAACACTTTAACTATTGAACCATATTAAGTTTAGATTTCCAACCTCCCCCCGTAAACTTAATTATTTTCCTTCTTGCATCCCGAGCAACTTCTTGAATTTGTTGAAGAGTTCAATCGACAGTGGTTTTGTGAATAAATTCGCTACTTGATCACGACTCGCCACGTGAGTCATCTCCACATCACCATCTTGCACGTGCTCCCGTATGAAGTGAAAATGCACATCAGTATGCTTGCTCCTTTCATGGTGCATTGGGTTCTTTGCCAATTCAATTGCTAACTTGTTATCCACTCGAATTTCTGTTGACTTCTCTTCAACAAAGTTCATCTCCTTTAGTAACTTACGCAGCCATAAGGAGTGACATACGCATGAAGATGCGACAGCATATTCTGCTTCACAGGTTGACAAAGTAACTATAGGTTTCTTTGAAATCCATGTAAATGGCGTGCTTCTCATGAAAAATACAAAAACTATAGTGCTCTTTCTATCATCCATATCTTCACTCCAATCACTATCAGAATATTCAACAAGATCAAACTCATTAGTATGAGAGTAAAATAAGTCATGAGGTAATGTACCTCTAATATAACGAAGAATTCATTTTATGGCATTCCAATGTGTCATTTTTGACTCCTCCATGTATCAGCTTACCAAGCCAACTCCATATGCAATATGCGGCCTTGTGCATGTAAGATAACGCAAACTTCCAACCAAACTTCTATACAATGTTGCGTCAACTGCCTTGCCTTCATCATGTTGGGACAATTTCGTACCACTCTTAACCGGGGTGCTTACGGGATTACAATTTTTCATTTTAAACTTCTTTAAAATCTCCTTTGCATATGCTTATTGAGACAAAAATTCCAGATTTATCTTGTCTCGCTTCTAATCCGAGAAAATAAGACATGAAACCTAAATCGTTCATCTCAAACTCCTTTGTCATTTCCAACTTAAACTTCTTAATCATTTCCTTATTATTTCCCGTAAAAATTAAGTCATCTAGATACAAGGCCACTAATAAGATTTCATCTTTTCGTACCTTGACATGGAATGCATGTTCATATGGACATTGCTCAATCTCGTGCTCGCTGAAATATGCATCTATTCGGGTGTTCCATGCTCTTGGCGCTTGCTTCAACCCGTACAATGCCTTACTTTAACTTCAACACCTTGTTCTCCTTTCGGCTTTTACATATCCAGGTGGTTGTTCGATGTAGACCTCTTCTTCAATCACTCCATTTAGAAATGTTGACTTCACATCCATTTGAAAAATGATCCACTTGTTTTGAATTGCTAACGAAATTAGTAGTCGAATTGTCTCCATTCTTGCAACTTGGGCAAACACCTCTTCATAATCAGTCGCTACTTTTTGTTTGTATCCTTTCGCCATTAGTCTCGCCTTGTATTTCTCAATTTTACCTTGCGCATACATCTTCTTTTTGTAAACCTACTTCACACCAATAGGCTTATGAGTCTCGGGTAATTTTGTAAGTTCCCAAGTATCATTCTTCTCAATTGCTTTCATCTCCTCTTGCATCGCAACTTGCCATTTCTCATCTTTTATGGCTTGCTCGAATGTGATGTTACCAAGTGTAATTCATTTGTTTCCTCGTATAGGTCTTGCAAGCTTCTTTTTTTTGGTGTTAATTCATCATCGGATAAAGTTGAAGACGGTCCAACTTGTGTTGTCGTCGATGTAGTTGTGTTTGTTGGTGTGAAAATTGTTTTTGATGCTACTTCTTTCACTTCTTCATGAGTCATCTTGTCCATGGAACTCCAATTCCACGTGCTTTCTTCATTGACCTACAAATCACAACTCACAAATATTTTTTTTTTGTAAAGGGATCATATAGATTATACGCCTTAGACCTTTCATCATAGCCGATCAACTTCTTACTTTTGTCATCAAGCTTTGTGTGCCTTTGATCTGGAATGGGAGCATAAGCCACACTTTCGAACACCTTCAAATGTGCCGCCGATGGTTTGACACAACACTATGCTTCTTGTGAGGTAACATTCTCCAAATTTGTCGTTGGACAACGATTCCACAAATAAACCGCACATCTGACCGCTTCAACCCAAATTCCTTCGGCATGTTTTTACTTTTTAGCATGCTTCGAACCATGTTAAGTATGGTCCGATTCTTTCTTTCCGCTACTTTATTTTGTTGAGGTGAATAAGGAGCTGTTAAGAATCTTCTAATTTCATTCTCTTCACAAAAATTTACAAACTCTTTTGATGTAAATTTACTACCTCTATCGGACCTCAAAGCCTTTATACGCTCACCACTCAAGTTTTCATCAAGCACCTTAAATTTCGTAAAAACAGAAAATGCTTCCAATTTCTCCTTTAAAAATTAAACCCCAATTCTTCGGAAATAATCATCAATAAAAATAATAAAGTAACGGTGCTTGCCAAGAGAGTTAGGAGTTATTGGACCACAAATATCGGTATGAACCAATTTAAGCACCTTCTTTGCATGATATCTTGCTTGTTTTGGAAAAGAATTCCTTGGAAGTTTTCCTAACACACAACCTTAACAAAATTTATCGTAGTAGTCTATGTTTGGTATACCATTCACTATTCTTTTATTTGCCAATTGTTTCAAACCACCAAAATTTAGGTGCCCAAACCGCAAATGCCACAACCAAGTTTTATCCTCTACACAAGCTTCTAAACATCTTGCTTGTACATTCACCAAATTCAACTTAAACATGCGATTTTTGGTCATTTTTACTTGGGCTAACAACTGGTTAGTTTGATCCCTCAAATAAAGCATTCTGTCTTCCATAAAAATTGTTCCACCACGTTCCAATAATTGACCCAAACTTAAAAGGACATAATAAACATTAGGAATAAAACCTTTCGTTTCTATCTTTACATTTAATAAGAATTTTTCCTTGTCCTTTGACTTTCACTTTTGAGGCATCTCCAAATGATACATGGCCATCCACAATCTCTTCTATTTTGGTAAACATGTGCTTGTAGCTACACATATGGTTGCTTGCATTGGTGTCCAAGTACTGTACCGAATCATTATTGGGGTCGGCCTCCTTGCTTGCTAGCAACACTACACCATTACCTCCATTTTCTTCCTTATTCTCATTCTCATTTCTCTTCTCGTTGAAATAACATTCTACTACATAATGGCCATAATTTTTACAATTATAACATTGAACATTGTACTTGATCTTCCTCTTTCCCGACCTCGACCTCTGCTGTACGAGTTTTGTTGATTCTTATCTTTCTTATTCTCTTGCCATTCTTGTTCTGTACCATGACCTCTGCTGTGACCTCTACCTCAGTCTCTATAGCCACCACGACCTCTACCACGGCTGTCTGACTTCTCTTCTTTTAGTGTCTCCTTGGCTTGAAATGATTCCTCCAACAACTCTTGTTTCTTTTTCATCTTTCTTTGTTCATGAGTCTCCAAAGAACTTGAGAGCCCATCGATGGTCATCGATGCCAAGTTTTTAGACTCTTCTATTGCACACACCGCATTCTCAAAATCATCAGTTAAGGATCTTAGTATTTTCTCTACTACTCGACCATCACTCATCACCTTATTGTTTTTTTGAGTTGATTCACCACCATTTGTACCCTTGTAATATAATCAGACACACATTTTGTCTCTTATTTTTTAAAATTCAAACTCAAATTTAAGTGTTTGTAGGTGAACTTGTTTCACTCAGTCCGCACCTTTGTATGTTTTTCCAAGAATCTCCCATGCCTCTTTTGATGTTGTCACGCTAGCAATCTTCTTAAAACTAGATTCATCAACTACTTGAAAAAGGAGGTAAAGTGTGGTTTTATCTTTCATATGAGTCTCTTTCAGTGTCTTTATCTGATTCGCCGACATATTACCTATTGTTGCTGGTTCATCGTAACCATTCTCAACTACATCCCACACGTCTTGTGCACCGAGCAATGCCTTTATTTGTATACTCCAATTGTCATAGCTATTCTTCGTAAGGCGCGGTAATGGAACTTGTTCGAGCGGCGTCATGCCGGAGGTTTTCATGGCGCTGATACCAATTTGTTAGAGTCTAATGGTGTATTCGACACTTTCGAAGTAGAAAGAAGAGAAGAATAACAAGCAAGTTTCTTTGTATTATCAACTCTTTAGATTCTTTACAATAACAACTTATTACAACTCCTTATAAAGCCTAAACATCAGATGAAGACTCTAGAAATTTGTTTAACAATAAATAATGGAATTCTAAACAACAAAGTTAATTCTGATCATCCTTCACTAAAACAGCCATAACCTTTTAAAGAGAAGTCCAAATGACTTGAAACTTTTACTAACTGAAACTAGACTTAAAGAGCTTTAAATCCATAGGTTACACACCCAAAATGACCAACATTTGACCTTTCAAATTCTCTCTTAAATCAGTCTTAAATTTTGTCCGCTACAAACAATTTAACTATTGAACTATATTAAGTTTAGATTTTCAACAGAGTATTGCATGTTCTCCCACTTTAGTTGATTACTTCATATACTTTACTTGCAAAAGAAGGAATGAGACAATCTCAATCTTCTCTTTTTGGTGAATTCTTGCCCTTAATCACATCTCTATATTAGTATTATTTGTGTGATGAAACTAGTTCTCTTTATTAACATTCTAACAGTGCTTGACGGCCTTATTACATATTCTTCATTCCATATGTGTGTAGATTTTGGAAATGAACCCAGAAGATGAGGCTGAGGAAGATGGTGCAAACATTGACCTTGACTCTCAAAGGAAGGGTAAATGTGTTGTGCTAAAAACATCGACCCGTCAGGTAAAAAGTCTTGCTTTTCTTTCTAGTTTCTTGTCATTAGATTAGGAACAGAACGCAACTTGCCACATTCCGTCTTTTTTGTGTTTAAATTCTGTATTTTCATCGTCTCCCAAAAAAATATGATTTCATTTCTGTGGATTGATCATTAAGTCAAACATGCTTATTTTGATCTAGACTATTTTCCTTCCTGTTGTTGGGCTTGTTGACCCTGACAAGCTGAAGCCTGGTGATCTTGTTGGAGTGAACAAAGATAGTTATTTGATCTTGGATACTCTGCCATCAGAATATGACTCACGAGTGAAGGCGATGGAGGTTGACGAGAAGCCCACTGAGGACTATAATGACATTGGAGGCTTGGAGAAGCAGGTAAATAGGACTCTGGGTACTTTGCCCAAAAAAAAAATAAATTTGGTAACTATTTGTAGACATTAACTTCTTTTGGATCCACAATGATCTTATTTACCTCTTTAATAGATCCAAGAACTTGTTGAGGCAATTGTTTTGCCAATGACCCACAAAGAGCGGTTTCAGAAGTTAGGTATCCGTCCCCCCAAGGGTGTTCTTCTGTATGGACCACCTGGAACTGGGAAGACCTTAATGGCTCGTGCTTGTGCTGCACAAACAAATGCCACTTTTCTAAAGCTTGCAGGCCCACAGCTTGTACAGGTATGACACATTTTTGTATTCCATCACCTTTCTTCGGTATCTTTGCAAGGCAACTGTCATTGAATTCTTCTTTTATAATGGATTTATTTGCTATGTTGTCTGCACACTGTTTCTGCATACGACTGTTGTTTATAACAACTATACTGATCTTTAATTTGTTAACATAAAATTGTCCATGTTTACCTTTGTGCATATGAATTTATGTTATATTTTATGAACTTTTTCTCTCACAGGAATAACAACTGTTATCCTTTGTAGATGTTTATTGGAGATGGAGCCAAACTAGTCCGTGATGCATTTCAGCTTGCAAAAGAAAAATCTCCCTGCATAATTTTTATTGATGAAATTGATGCAATTGGGACTAAACGATTTGACAGGCATGCTAATTTTCTGGACTTGAGTTGTTAATTTGATGCGATTTGAGGAAAGATAGCCTTTTAAGAAATATAGCCTTTTACTTGACTTTCTTTGATCTGTTTGTGCAGTGAAGTGAGCGGAGATAGGGAGGTTCAGAGGACCATGTTGGAGTTGCTAAATCAGCTCGATGGATTTAGCAGTGATGAAAGAATTAAGGTTGGCTGATACATCACTATGATTTTGGCATCTCTTACCATGAGCATTTTTAGAAGAAGCTGATGGTAGAAGTGCAGCATGTAGTATTTAGATGTGACTTATTTTTTGTGCGTGTGCTTTTTGAGTGTTTAAGTCCTCAAACTTGTTTATGAGTTTCAGGTAATCGCGGCAACAAATCGAGCTGATATCCTTGACCCTGCCCTCATGCGCTCTGGACGTTTGGATCGTAAAATTGAGTTTCCACATCCAACTGAGGAAGCAAGAGCTCGCATTTTGCAGGTTGGTGACAGAATATTGTTCTATCCTATAATTCTTTTGTTTTGTCCTTTGGTTCAAACATAGATTTTACTGGTGTAGATCCACTCAAGGAAGATGAATGTTCATCCTGACGTCAACTTCGAAGAACTGGCTCGGTCAACGGATGATTTCAATGGGGCACAGCTAAAAGCTGTTTGTGTAGAGGCTGGCATGTTAGCTCTTCGCCGTGATGCCACTGAGGTGTGCTCTCCCTCTCTCTCTCTCATGTGTCCTGCCACATGTCTCTGCATTCTATCATATAGTAGGTGTTTCATCATAAAAAAAAGGTTACTCATTTAGCAGCCTGCTTCATCACCCATATGACTTAATGAACTATCCTACTGCAGATATATGTTGTTTCTTTTAAATATTTTTATTGCTTATTAAGCATGGCGGGGAAGTCCTTGAAGCCTAATACTCTGTAATGTGGAAGTGACTGGTAAAAGTTATTGGTTTATATGTGAAACTAGGTGAACCATGAGGACTTTAATGAAGGTATTATCCAAGTCCAAGCAAAGAAGAAAGCAAGCTTGAATTACTATGCATAAATGGCGAAAAGAAATGTCAATCAGAGGGCAAAGGGAATGGAAAACAAGCTAATTGTGGCATTACATCTCTCCACCATCCATTTGATTGTTGGGATATTGGGGAAGTTGTGGAAGTTAACAGGGCAGGGGATGTTTGCATTTGCCTTTTGCTTGCTTATATTTCTAGACATGGAAGATTACTAGAGATACTAAAATAGAGTTTAGGTGTGAATTGTCATGGGAACCCCATACTGCGAAATGCTTCCCTAACGTTTCAGTCCCTGAATTTACAATATTTTATTTACAAATCTCTACTAAGGTTATTAAGTTCTTGCGTTACATTTTACTAGGGTACGATTTAAGTTGGTTCACTCTGATAAATGGTAGCCTATATTTAGTAAAATAATGACGACAAATAAAAAATGATTAAACAATTGAAAGAGTTTCAATGCTGTCTTAGGCTTCCATCTCTAATTACGTAAATGAAATGGGAGGCGAGGATTTTGTATTTTGTATTCTGCAGTCCATAGATGATGAGTCTAAATGCATTTTTATATTATTAACACATAATGTATTATATATTTAAATAACTTTAAAAATATGCATCATAAATAAAAGGGTAATTGAATCGTACCTGATTTAAAAAATTTCTACACAAGGTGTCAAACCATGAACTATCTATGTGTATAGCTTCTATACTATCCACATAGTAGAGAAAAAAAGAGTTAAAACTTAACTATCAAGAGGAAAAGGCATGGGTGCTACCTCTTTTATTCCTTTTTTCTATTTTTATACAAAAAGACACTACGGTTCTTTCATATTAAAATTAAATCTTTAACTATAATTAAAGTCAAATTATAATTATAATTATAATTTAATTTTAATACAATCAAATATTTCATATTTGATTCATGATGTTTTTCAAACTTCACAATTAATTCCAACTTAATTTAAATTGAATTATTTTCTCTTTCTAAATGCACTTTTATACAATCACATTCATTCATGCTAACGCCACTTGATTGGACACTCCCATTTGAGGTCATGTGCGAAGCAAGCGACTAAGCTATAGGTTGTGTATTGGGCCAAAGGAAAGATAAAAGGTTGCATGCCATCTATTACACAAGGAAGGCCTTTACAGGACCTTAACTTAATTACACTACCACAGAAAAGGAATTACTCGCAGTGGTGTTTGTATGTAATAAGTTTTGATCATACAGCTTAGGATCAAAGGTAATCATATTCATAAATCATGCAGCTTTAAAATATCTTTTCAGCAAGAAGGATGCAAAACTAAGGCTTATTTGACGGGTGCCACTCTTACAGGAATTTGATATAGAAGTGAGATAAAAAGGGAGCGAAAAATATGGTCATAGACCAGTTATCACGTCTACAAGGAGGGGAATGCAAGCAAAGCAAAGCTATTAATGAGAAATTCCCTGATGAAACTCTGATGTTGCTTGATCGTCTGGCTACACTATGGTTTGTCAATATAGCAAATAATATTGCCAGTGGTGAGCTTCCTTCTGATCTCTCTTATCAACAGAGGAAGAAATTCTTACATGAGTGTAACCGATATCTCTGGGATGAACCAATCTTGTATCGAACATGTGCTGATGAGTTAGTAAGATGATGTATGCCAGACGACGAAATGTTGGATATATTAACATAATGTCATGAAGCTTAATACGCTGGCCATTATGGAGCGAATAAAAAAGCAGCTCGAGTACTTGAATATGGATTTTATTGGCCACATAAGCTCAAGCTTTTGTGGCATAATGCGATCGTTGCCAAAGAGTAGGCAACATCTCCAAAAGAGATAAGATGCCTTTATCCAACATTTTGGTAGTTGAAGTCTTCTACGTATGGGGAATCGACTTTATGGGTCCTTTTCCATCTTCTATGGGGAACATGTACATTCTAACGGGGGTGGATTATGTATCTCGATGGACCAAAGCCATGACATCTCCAACTATTGATGGGAAGGTTGTACAAAAGTTCATAAAAGATTATTTAACCGATTTGGAGTGCTAAGAACTATAATCAGTGATGGAGGAGCACACTTTTGCAACAGATCTTTTAATGCTCTCTTAAAAAGATACGAGGTCCACCATCATGTTGCTACCTTTTACCACCCATAAATCAGTGGACAAGTCGAGGTCATAAACTGAGAACTCAAGCGCATTTTAGAAAAAACGGTGAGTAGTTTGAGAAAGGATTGGGTATTGAAACTGGATGATGCGCTATGGGTTTATCGAACTGCATTTAAAACTCTGATGGACACTACTCTCTTTAGAATTGTCTATGGTAAAGTGTGTCATTTGCCCATAGAATTAGAGCATTTCGTATTATGGACAACAAAGGTCCTAAATTTTGATTGGAAGCAGTCTGGAGAAAACGCCTTGTGCAACTCAATGATCTTCGACATAATGCATATGAAAACGCCAAACTCTATAAAGAAAAGGTGAAGAATTGATATGATTCTCATCTGAGGCCAAATGATTTCAAGGTCGGGTATACGTTTTGCTATACAATTCTAGGCTGAGGCTATGTCCAGGAAAACTTGAATCACGTTGGAGTGGACCTTTTACAGTAACCCAAGTGTTTTCTCATAGAGCCCTTGAATTGGATAACTCAAACAAGGAGACCTTTAAGGTCAACAGGCATTGTTGCAGACCATATCTCGGAGGAGTGATTCCCAAGGACAAGGAAGTGATTTCCTTCCTTTCGAACAATTAAGTACGCTTCCAAGGATGCAAGATCAAGCTAATGACCATAACTTAGCATATTTAGGAGTTAAATTTAAATTCTGTGTAGTTAGATTTGTTTTACATTTTGACAAATAAGTTTTCATGATTTGGAATGGTTGAGGATTACTATCTTTCTCTCTTTGAATTAAGTATAAGATAGGAAAGTGTTAAATGCAAAACCAATTCACTAGTGTTATGCTCAAAACCGCAAGTATACGGGGTGTAACTTGTAGTAAAGAACAGATATCGATTCCTCAGAGATTGTGTTTAGATGTTACTTAATTCAGGCTGCTTCATTTGAGAACCAATTTAATGAATATAAACTGAAAAATTGAATTAAATCAAACAACTAACAAGGAACAAATGATAAAGTAAAAGTGCAAAAATTGGAGTACTAGATTTAACAATTAGAGATCACTTTTTCTCTATATTATCTCCCTACTACCTTGTTAATTGAATTATGCCTCACCTAAGATGTCCTAATGTATTAACTACCCTCTCTCAAGGTAAAATTAATTGTCCCTAGCGAAATTAAATGGAAATGATTAAGCAATCTCTTAATCTACAAAATTAGTCCACCAATTCAACTAGTTTTGAAGTTATCCTATGGGTAATCAACTAATTAGCCAAGATCTCTCTCTAACTAATCAATTAACTTGATGAATGTAGGTCTATAGAGTGACAATTCTCATTGTACAGCCTTACACAATTTAGCCAACTTAATTTCTCAATATATTTCAAGTTATAAGCTCAACATTCATCAAAAGCATCATTCATTCAAATCAACAAAGTAGGAGTTCAATAAGTAGTTTAAAAGTAATCTCTACAAATAACTCAGTCAGTTATAATGTCATTAACATCCTCAATAACAAAAAAATCCATCATAAAGATGCTAGAATAGAAAAAGGAATAAAAACTAGATGAAGCGAGCTCCTCCCCTTATTTGCCCAAATCTGAAAAATCTGAAATTGGTGTGTTCTTTGCCCAATTTGGAATGGAAATCTTGATTCTCTACCTCTCTCTAGGCTCTAAATCTGTTTTATATCTCAAGGAGGCAGTTTCTCCCGTCACCCTCTCGGCCCTAGGGATTTGTGCCTTTATATCAAGTCACAAAATCCTAAAAATAAGTGAAACTCGTGTGTTTCTTCTGACTCCAATTCCAACAAGAACCCACAATCATGGGATTCATGCTATTTCCTATGATCGTGGGAATTAGCATGAATCCCACGATTGTGGGTTCTTGTTCTACAACTCCTCCACTTCTCTTTTCCTCTCTTGGTCCCTAGCTCAATCACAAAGGAGGTCACCCTCTATTCCTACACCAAAATGATCAATTCTTACCCTAAACCAACATCAAACATAAAAGAACAATCATGAAGATCAAACTAAACAAATACACATAAAATAAGTCCTGAAACACAACAATAACAACCTGTTATGCAAGAAACACATGCCAAGTACTTAGAAAAAAATACACACTAATGCACAACTATCAACTTCCCTATACTTAAATCTTTGCTTGCCCTCAAGCAAAATCAAACACAACCAACCAATTCCATCACTTCATTTTCATAAATATCAAAGCATGCAATCCCTCAAAGTTTGGCTAACTCAAATGTCAAGCTACTACACATATAATAACTACTTTTCATTAATGTACATAAGCAAACTCAACTTATGGCACCATCACTCAAAGATAAGTATAAACGCAAAATGAATCTTCCTCACGGTTTCACTCGTTTCTCTCAAGTTTTTGATGGTTAGTGTTCACTCAAGCTCCCTATAGGAAACTGCACTACTATAGGCTTGCTAATACACCAATTCTCCTCTACAATGATTTCATGCATAAATAGATCAAAAGGACTTGCTTCGAGTTGTAATGTGGTAAGGGTTAAGGTGGGTCAAAAGGGGTAAAGGGTTAACACAAGCATTCATAAAGTAATAAGTGAACAAAGGGATAAAAAAACATATTTCTGAGATACACAAATGTAAATATACTACTACTCCGCACTTATTGATGCTACTAAGATGTTCTTCCTTTTTTTATTTTGTTCTTCTTTTCTTTTTTTTGGTATAATAGTGAAGAAACAATGAATAAAATAGCAACTAAATGTAATGTGCTTGAAGAGTAGAAGTATCATTTAACTCATCTAAAAAAAATTTGTAGTAAAAAAATCCAAACTAATGCATCACTTAGCATTCTATTAAACTTGTGATTGGGTAAGCTAATGGGGTTTGAGGTTTTAAAATGGGGTATTTCAAGAAACAAAAGGGTTAAAGGCTCAACGAGGCTAACAAGGGATAATAACAAAGGTAGGTCATTTAAGCTAAGGGTTAACACAAAAAGGGCCTTAATCATTTCTATCTAGCATGCATCCAGTAGATTTAAATTGATTCAAAGCAAGTTCTGAAGGTAATTACCTAAGGAAGCATCACACAAACAAGGAAATGAAATGACTATAGATGGAGTCATATAGGCTCAATCCTCTCATTGGCTCAAATGAAAATTCATTATGCATCTCTACACTACCTCATTTCTCAAGTGTCAAATTCTAAGTAAGCTTATGCAATCAACTACTTTTCATCACTCAACATGGTTCACTCTCTACTCAAATAGCCTGATCCGTGTTCAAGCATGCATTCAATCTTTTTCCAACTAGCATGACATAATCTCATGGCAGAACAAATCAAAATGATTCAAGTGTGGTTCCATTTCTAACACAAAACAACATAAAACAACAACCTAATATGCCTAAAACATGCATTCTAATTAACAAAATGCAAACAGTGACTAAAACAATGCAATTAACAAAGTAAATGTCACCTCCCCACACTTGGACAACACATTGTCTTCAATGTGACAAGGCAACCACAAAAGGAAACCTAAATAAAAAACACAACATCAAATAAACAAGCAAGTAAAACAACTAACAAGGTAAATAAAATAATGTAAAAAGTAAAGGGTAAGAAAGCTTCATGGAGATTGTGGTGGCGAAGGTGTAGAGGAAAGGACTTCAATGTTTTTCATCCGGATGAACTTGAGGAATTTCTTTTTGATGTATCCTTACGCACTTGTCTCATTAATTTGCAGTGTCATTTGTTGATGGTTTTCAGCCATTTGGTTGAGGATTTACTGGAACTTGTCGACATCCACTGCTACGGTTGGTTCGTCTTCAACTACTTCTGATGAGAGGTTTGATTATGTCGTCTCGTTACTGCAAAGCCTAGCTTACCAGTGGTGGAAAAATGTTCCTGGTAGCTCAGTCCAACCTTGTAGACTAACGTGGGAAGATTTTTTGAGGGTCTTCAAGAAGAACTACATGCCAAAGATCTACCTGGACAGAAAGATGAAGGAGTTCCTCGATTTGAAACAGGGAACCTCACTGTGGCTGAGTATGAAGTGCGGTTTAATGAGTTGTTGGGGTATGCTACAACTCTGGTCTCGATTGAGGAAGACAAATGTAGGCGGTTTGAAGATGGGTTGAACATGGAAATCAGAACGAGGTTGGCAATTACCAATTTGAGTAGCTTTACTAAGTTGAGAGCTGCTTCGATCAGAATTGAATAGTTATTGAAAGATGGACAAGGAGAATATAGGTAGGAGTTTAGAATGAAGAGGCCTGGTGAATTTCAAGCTGATTCAGATAGAAGATTCAGTAAACGCTAAAGTAGACCGTCATGATCACAGTCGAGATCAAGACAATCAGGGTTTAGGTCGAGAGGTAGCTTTGTTTATTTTGGTAGAGGTTAGGCACCTGGAGGACAGACACATAGCAGGCAGCCACCACAGATGCCTAGCTATGAGCACTGTGGGCAGAGACATGGTGGTGATTGTTGGAAGATATCAGGAGCTTGCTTGCGTTGTGGTTCCTTTGAACATCAAATTAGAGATTGTCCTGCCATTATTGGAGCATAGTCTGGAGTGAGAGGAGGATCAGTGACTGAAGCGAATGTCCAACCACGCAGAATTAGTGGAGTAGGACAGAGAGGCAGAGGTAGGGGTAGAGCAAGTTATGTAGGTCTTAGTGCCAAAACAGAGGTACGGAGCAATTAGTCACAGTCCCAGGCCAGGATCTATACCATTACCAAACAAGAGGTGCAAAACTCCCCAGATGTAGTTGCAGGTGTGTTATATGTCTTTCAATTGAGACATTTGCATTGCTAGATCCAGGATCTACGCATTCATTTATTTCTCCTAATTTGGCATCTAAACTGCATTGTAAGAGAGAAATGTTGAAACATGGCTTAGAGGTGAGTATTTCGGTAGGATATACTACTGTGAGTGGAGAAGTCTGTAAAAAGTTTATTATTCGAGTTAATCATGCGGAGTTAGTAGCGACCTGATATTATTGTAGTTAAGAGAGATAGTCCTTATTCTAGGCATGGATTGACTTGCTGCACATAGGGATATAATGAACTGCTACAACAAGGAGGTGATTATTGAATCTCCTACACAGCCGAGAGTAATATTCCGAGGTGTTAGTCAAGCAGTGCCAGCCAGATTGATTTCTTTGAGGAGTACTCTTAGATTGATTCGAAACGAATGTAAGGCTTATTTAGCCTATGTAACGGATACTCGAATTGAGCAAACAGTACGAGATATTCCTATTGTTAGGGATTTTTTGGACATATTTCCCAGTGAATTACTGGGGTTACCCCCAGATAGGGAGACAGAGTTCACCGTCGACCTTGTTCTAGGTATCGCTCCTATATTTATTCCTCCCCATAAGATGGCGCTTATGGAACTTAAGGAACTTAAGGCTCAATTACAGGAGTTATTAGACAAGGGCTTCATCAAACCCAGTGTATCACCTAGGGGAGCTCCAGTTTTGTTTGTGAAGAAGAAGGATTGGACCTTGAGATTGTGTATTGATTATAGACAGTTAAATCAGGTAACAGTGAAGTATAATTGTCCATTACCGAGAATTGATGATCTACTTAATCAGTTACAGAAAGATCAGGTGTTTACTAAGCTGGATTTGAGATCAGGGTACTATCAGTTAAAGATATCAGAAGTTGATGTACCGAATAGTGCATTCAGGACTAGATATGGGCATTTTGAGTTTTTAGTGATGCCTTTTGGATTGACGAATGCTCCGGCAGCTTTTATGACATTGATGAACAAGTTATTTCAACCTTACCTAGACCACTTTGTGATTGTATTTATTGATGATATTTTGGTATATTCAAAGGGCAGAGAGGAACATTTTAAGCATCTGAGGTTAGTTCTACAGATAATGAGAGAGAAGCAATTGTATGCCAAGTTCAGTAAGTGTGAATTCTGGCTTGATCAAGTAGTATTCTTAGGTTATATAATGTCTGGATAGGGCATATAGGTGGATCCAAAGAAAGTTGAGGCAGTGATGATGTGGGAAGCCCTGAGAAATGTGTCTGAAATTTAAAGTTTTCTTGGGTTAGCAGGATATTATAGAAGGTTTGTCGAGAGGTTTTCATTAATCTCAGCCCCTTTGACAAGGCTTCTGAGGAAGAATGTACCTTTCAGATGGACTGAAGAGTGCTAAAGGAGTTTTGAGGAGTTAAAACACCGATTGACTACAGCATTAGTGTTAGCTATACCATCAGGATTTGGAGGATATGTTGTGTATAGTGATGCTTCACACCAGGGATTATGGTGCATTTTGATGCAGTATGACAGAGTAATTGCTCATGCATCGAGACAATTGACACCTCATGAGTTCAACTATCTGGTTCATGATTTAGAACTTTTTGTTGTGGTGTTTGCTTTGAAGATTTGGAGGCATTATCTGTATGGTGAGACATTTAAGATATTTTATAGACCATAAAAGCTTGAAATATTTATTGAGTCAGAAGGAGCTGAATATGAGACAACGGCGGTGGATTGAACTACTTAAAGATTTTGATTGTACGATTGAGTATCATCCTGGTAAAGCTAATGTTGTGGCTGATGCATTAAGTAGGAAATCCAATAGCAGTGTGGCACAGATTCAGACATCGAGGTTACCAAAACTAGTACAACTGAGAGCGCTGAATATTGAGCTAAATTTGGGGCAGAATGAAGAATTGTTAGCTACATTGAAGCTTAGACAGGTATTGCATGAAAGGATTAAAAAAACTCAAAGTAAGGATCCAGAATTAATGAAGCTTATGTAAAAGTTGAAACAGAACTCGAATTCTGAGTTTGAGTTGAGAGACAATGCATTGTGGTTGAAGCAAAGATTATATGTACTTGATGATGACGATCTAAGAACTGAGATTTTAGGGTAGTTTACAGACAGCATTGGGTACGAAGTTGAATTTCAGTACAATATTTCATCCTCAGACAGATGGATAGAGTGAGAGGACTATTAGAACTGTTGAGGATATGCTTAGAGCTTGTGTATTAGAATTACAAGGAGCATGGGATCAATATGTACCTCTTATTGAATTTGCATATAACAATCATTGCCACAATAGCATCGGTATGGCTTCGTATAAGGCGTTGTATGGCAGAAAATTTCATTCGCCTTTGTATTGGGATGAAAAGGATCTAAGAATTGTTGAAGGCCCATAACTGATTCAAGACAATTTTGATAAGGTGAAATTGATCTATAGTAGAATTAAGGTGACTCAAGACAAATAGAAAAGTTATGCAGATCAACACCGAAGAGATATGGAATACCAAGTGGGAGACAAGGTGTTTATGCAAGTGTCACCATGGCAAGGAGTACTGAGAATTGGTAAAAAGGGATAATTAAGCCCTAGATACATTGTTCCTTATGAGATTATCGAGAGAGTAAGACCATTGGCCTATAAGTTAGCATTACCAGTAAAGATGGCTCAGATTCATAACGTATTTCATGTTAGTATGCTTAGGAGATATTGGTCAGATCCAACACACATATTACTGGCTCAGGAGTTGGAAATTGCAACTAATTTGAGTTATGTGGAGGAACCAGTCAAAATAGTTGGAAAATTAAACAATTGAGAAACCGAGTAATCCCATTAGTTAAGGTTCTTTGGAGGAATCATTCAAAAAAAGAAGTCATATGGGAAACTGAAGAAAACAAGAGGAGACAGTACCCCCATCTATATGATCAATCAGGTATTCGAGGAAGAAATTTCTTAAGGGGGAGAATTGTAATAGCCTGTTTCTACAATTAAGGATTTAACTGTTAGATTGAGTCATACCATATAAGAATACATGAAGTGCATCTCATTTGCATGCATCATATTTGCATACACACATGAATCATGATTTAGAGACATTATAAAGATAGTATATGCAATTAATTGACATATCTTGGGGTATGAAAGTTTTTAATTGATTATGAATTCCTTGTGTGTTGATTATATATTCAATTTTGTTTTGATGGATTATAATTAGTAATTGAGAATTTGTTGTTGCAATTGAGTGATTGATGAAGTGGTATGTGCATCTAGTCTAGGAAAAATTGTTAAAACGCAAGACAAATTGATATATGGGAACTTGGGTTGATTAGGCCTATAAAATAGTGACATATGACATTAGTAATAGAGTGACAAATGTCTTGAATAGATGAGTAACAAATGGTGGTTTAATTGGGTAACGAATGGTTTAGCAAACTATGAGACAAATGGACCAAACACTAGGTGACAATTAGTAGTTAAAGTATGAGACATATGGTTTGAATTTTAGCATGACAAGTGTCATGCCAAGTGTCCCCATTTTCACCACATACCCACACCCACAATATACACACTTTAAAGACCATCTTACCTTTTGGTCTTGCTATTTGCTACCTTCTTCTTCCTTCTGCCACCAACCTATACCCATAACCCTTACACCTTGAGTTTTTGCTAAAATCCTGCACCCTATTACTCTAAAATTCTATTGTTTTCATCTTGTTGTTAAAACCACTTTCTATTTCTATCTTCTTCTTGGTGTATGCTTGAGTGCTTGGAAGAATTGTTTAGCCCTCTAATTAAGGAGCTTTTATGCTGAATAAGTAAGTAATTGATTTCCCTATTGAGACATATGTGAGCATAACATTTATGATGATTGATTAGGGATGAATTAGGTTGGATTGTATATAGAATTGATGATTAAGTGTGCTAGAAATTTGATGAATGAATTAATTTTGTTTTTAATACATGGAAACCCTAGGTTATATATTTTTTAAGGATGAATTAGATTGAGAATTGAATTAAAGGTGAATTTATGCTAAAAAAAGGTGCTAGTGTAGTGTTCTTGAAATGGGGAAAAAGTTAGGATTTCCTGCATGATAGGGAACGAAAGTTTCTGTTTGGTTTTGATGCGTAAAAGATAAATTGTTTATGAGTTACCAATTGAATGATTTTGAATTGGAATTATAGACGAATTGATGAGGAATTGAAGTATCTTTAAGGTATAATTGATGGATTAGCATGAAGGTGTTGAAATATGGAAGAAAAATTGAAGGAAAAGGATGATGAACCTTTGGTTCACTCATTCCACGATCATGGGAGCTACATTAGCCTCTTCCCACGATCATGGGCAATATAGTGTAGTGAGAAAACTTTTTGTTTTGTCTTTTCACGATCGTGGAAAGGTATCCCACGATCGTAGGAAATGCTCTGAAACAGAAAAAAAATTTGTTTTGTGTGATTGTTGAACCAACTAAGGATAAGTTACTCTACCTTTGTATATTTGGGTTTGATTGAGGCTTGAAATAAGCGTAGATTATTGTTGAATTAATTGGTTAAGGATTTGATAAGTTTAGGTTGTTAATTGAGCTTATAACTTAAGGAATGGATTGTTTGAGATCAATATATCTAAATCTGAAATTTGAGAGTTGTTAAAGGAATGAAGGTGTTCTTATGAATGTAAATGTGATCCAAAGGATGTGAGAAATGTGAATTAAGTATGAATGAATGACAATTAGGAAATTGTGTGAATTTATAAAGTGTTAGAAAAGGATTGGTGAATGCATGAATGATGAATTGAGAGTAACCAAGTTTACTTAAGGCATAACCTAATTGCAAACAAGATATATACAAGCTATAATGAATGAATGATCAAGACTTGTGATTAAGGATACATACTCAGATAGTCAATTGAACATGCATTGAACATAACACATATACATGTGTATGATTACGTACTCATTTGATTAAACAGGTTAGTAATGTGTACATATGTGTGTATTGCATGATATTGACCGACCGTATCCAGACATTGCCAGATCATCAAGGCAATAGCTATTTTGGAGCATATTGTGAGTCAATGTAGATGTGTGAATTCAATTATATATGCTTCTGTTTGAATCGTATGTGTAGTGAGTTAACCTAGATGTTTTCTAACTATGTTTGAATTGTTTTGATTAACTTTAAAATATTGAACTGTTATTGAAATGATTGCGATATTGATAATTCCGAACATTGATGGTCTTAGGAGTTTGATATTCAGGATTTTATTGGAAGTGCTTTATAATTGTATGTGAACATGGAAATGTGTACTTAGCTAAATCTTGAATGCCTGACTCATATTCGATGAATGTGATACATGACTGTACAAACTGAATGAAAGTTATTGATATCATAATATATGATTTGATGGATTTTATTACATTGTTATACATTATCAGATAAAGGAGTTGTGACCAGATTGACCAACGTGAAAAAGAGCTTAAAGCTCATAAATGTGCACAAAGAGCCACAAGCTCAATGATTAATGAACCCAGTATCCACAACGAGTGTAGGACAGTATCTGAAATGAGCCTGGTATCCACAACGGATACGAGATAGTTAAATAGGTGCTCAGTCACAACAAAATAAAAATGAAAGTGGAGTCATATGTGCATTTGCATATACATTTTTACATGTATCATGTGAATGATTGCGAAGAATGACTACATTGATAATGATATGCAATGTTTGTGTACATGTTGATGATATGAATGATTGGATTATTCTGATATGATTAGATGAAATGTTTTTATTCATAATGAGTTTATTGAAATATGATGTATACTATGACCAGGTACTAAATTTTGAATGCTATGATCAGTGAGAATTGATTATGGATAATGAGATACTTGTGAATTTGGTTATATACTTATAATGTTTGTATTCTGACTTAAGTGAGCACATCGATGATGGTTTACTCACTGAGTTCACAAACTCGTCAAAATTGCAACATTGATTTTCAGGTACTGAGGAGACCTAGCTTTAAGGTAATCTTGTAACAGTCTAGTATTGTCAATTTTGGAAATAAGAATGGCTTAAAAGTCTACTCAGCTGATACTGAGGAGTCTAGTTAGAATATTTTGGTCCAGCATTCCGTTTCATGTTGTACATAATGTATAGAGTTATGAGCTCTCACATGTTATGTATTGTGTATATATATACCTGAATCATGAGTGTAATAACACAATGAATGTTTATGTTTGCTAATGAAATGGGATAAGTTGATCCTTTGAAATACTTGTGTTTCTGTGATGCCATACTAAGTGATTATGATTGCTCTAACATGCCAATCTCATAGGGTATGTTCTCGGATGTCCTCTAGATGTTTGAGCATATGCTCTATGGTAGTGGTGTGTTACAGAGAGTGTGATGTAGCTGAGTAATCGGGGGACATTCATCACAAATATTTTCCTTCACGTCAAAAGGCTATAATGACATTTCAACCAAGTCGCTTAATAAAAACATGACCTAGTCGAGTAACTGGATCGACATTCATCACAAATATTTTCTTTCACTTAAAAAGGCTAGGTTCATGTCAATCAAAATATAAAAAAATAGTGTTTTATCTAATAAGCATACCGATCTTTGTGAATGTCTTGAATTTTCATGAAAACCTACTTAGGGATAGTTACAATTTGATTAACTAAATAATTATCGCTGTGTGTGTGCAAATGATAGGAGTGAATAAACTTGACATTAAGGTTTTGATCAATATGTATTTTTAATCCGAAGTACTTAGACACAAGTTTCACAAGTTAATAAGTTAGAACAATTTGAGAGATGATGTTTGTAGTTAAATTTGTTTTGTTAAGTTTAACGTCATTGCCTCATTATTGCATATGTGTGTATGTTGTGTTTTGGTTTTTATTGATTGATTTTTTTTTTGCTTAAGGATAAACAAAAGTTTAAGTATGGGGATGTTGATAGTTGTAGATTGTATAATGTTTTAATGGGTAGTTTAGAATGTGTTTAGTGGGTAAATTTAATGTTTAGTGCATGTTTAGGTTAGGATTTTGTTATTTAGTTAAATATTTGTGTTTTGAGTGTTTTGTGTGTTAGAGCACCCTATTGAGCTTTAATTTTTTTGTGTTTAAGGTGTCTTGATATGTTTGTTAGTGTTTCAGGGAAAATATTGAAGAATGGAGACAATTCGGAGAAAGCCCGAAGCTGAACCTAGGGCCACGATCATGGCCAATGTGTCACGATCGTGACAGAAGTATGGATGAAGGGCCACAATCATAGCCAGTCTACCATAATCGTGACAGAAGGTGAAACAATGATAGGGCCACGATCGTGGCTTGCACGACAGATAACGCAGACAACTTTTTGGTTTTAAGTTTTCGAGGGACTTTTCAGACCCTGAAAAACCTTAGGGTTACCCTAAATGGAAAAGACTATATAAGGCATAAGGATGTAACCCTAAAGATCTCTACATTCTGCCACATTTGGAAGACTCCAAGAGAGAAGAGGAAGAAGAGAGAAGAGGAAGAGAAGGAGAGAGGAAGCAAGTTTTCGCAGCTGCTACCTTTCCCGAGTCGTCCGATCCCTTCCAAGTGATCGTTTCTTTTCATCTTTGTATTCTTTTACTTTGAACGTTGATATGAATATAAGAATGATGATTATAGGTTTTGGATTGTTGATGATGTTCTAACTTTTCTTTAGGGATTTTGAATTGATTCAATGTTAATCTAGTTATCTTTTATGTTGAATGATTGGGTGTTGTGATTAATTATGGTGCTTGCATGTTTCTATAATAAATTGAAACAGTGAACCAAATAAAAATGATTGGGTTGGATTAATGAGAGTTAAACGACTCAATAGACCACGCAATTAATCAAATCGGTAATTTGTAAGGAGAGAGATCCTGTGTAAGGACCCGGTTGTTTATTAGAACACTTAAAAACTAATTAGGATGTGGGCTAATCATTAATTGAGAGATTACATTTTCAGTTACTCGATTTAATTAGGGATTATCAATTAGGGCTTAGTGCTTATAACTCGAGAGAGATTAATCCACCCCTCGATAGTTTAGAACCGACACCATATTAACACAGAAGTGACTAGATTATCATTTATGATATCCCTCCCTTCATAATTGGTTAATTCTCTTGGTTGATTTTCAATTCTGACTTTATATTGCTCAACTTCAATTTTGTTTTGCGTTTTTTTACAAGTTAATTTTTTGAAAATCATATTCTCGTGTTTAGTTTTCTGTTTTTTATTTTCAGTTTATTAAATTTTCTAATCCTTGGAGACCTTAAGATTAGATTAATTCATACCTCCTCGTAGGATTGACCCCTCTTTTACTACAATTCATGATTTGAGCACTTGCAATAGTTGAGGGCTTTAATTAGATTAAAACTTAGCAATTAACAATCTACCATAATTGAAAGGAGTTGATTACAAACGTAAAGATAAGTCTACATAAATCCTCTAGATTATGGTCAAATCTAATAATGAAATTCATAAATCGATAAAACAATCATAGAAACTTTAACTAGAAAGATTTTGGTTAATAAGCCTATGGATTAGTTGCTAGTAGTCTCGAGAGAGTTGCTAACATAAAATAGGGATTCATAGTCCAATAGTCAATAAAATAATTACATTTTAAAAGATTAACTCTCTAATTATTTTTAAGGGGATTCAACACCTAGAAACTAATATTGGATATTGAGTTTTCCAAGTAATCTCCTTAGTCTTCTACATTCGTTATTGTTTCCTATTTTATTTTATTTGTTTAAGTATTAGTTTTAATTAAAAATCAAATACTCAATTCGTAGGCTAGATAATAAGAGAAGAGTGATTATTAGTATTTATTGTCTTCGCGAGATCAACCCGTACTTACTTGTGCTAGCTACAGCTACGCTGTGCACTTGTGGTTAATTCAAATATTGATATTGAAATGACCAATCACAATCCATTGAAAAGCACTATATTTTTATCTTTTAGCCTAGCTTAATACAAGAGACTGATCTCCCTTTCATGGGGACCAGGATTAGAGCTAAAGTTACCTTTCAAACATCTAGGGATCCCCATCTCCACTAAAAGACTTAGTATAACTAACTATACTTCTATTTTAAACTCTATAGAGAGCAGAATTAACTTTTAGTGTAATAAATACTTATTATGTGGGAAAAGCCTATAATTAGCTATGTCTATTCTCAACAATCTTTATATTTACTAGTCTCTCACATTGCTTTACCTAGGAATTTCATAAAAAGCATTGGTAGAGCAATCAAGAATTTTATCTGGGGTAAAACTAGAAGTAACATAAAAGTTCCAAGTGCGAAGTGGAGCATGATTTGTATCCTTGAAAAAAATGGTGGTCTTGGTCTAGTCTCAACATGTAGAATGTCTAGTGTTTCATGTGGAAAAGGAAAGCTTATGCGTAAGGTGGATCCATACTTACCATTTAAAGAATGAAAGCATTTGGATAGTCAAGTCCAAGCAAACACTCTCATACACTTATCAACAAATATTGAAAACAAGGGCCTTTATGCAGCTTAAGGTGAACAAAATTGGGAATGGAGAACCAACTAATTTTTGGTTTGATAACTGACGCATGATTAGTCCATTGTACCAATTTAGAGATTTTTCATCCTTAAAATCTATAGTTCCCACAAATGTTAAAGTGTAGCATATGATTAAGGATGGGAGATGGTTATGGCCTTTCCATTCATCCAGGGGATTTTAGGACATTATTCAACATATGCTAGGTTATGCTCTGAATCCCTCCTCCCCTGATTGTGTACAATGGATGCAATCTAATACAAGGAGCTTCACAATATCCTCATGTCAGAAATGCTAATCGAAATACTAACCAAAAGCCTTTGGTGCAAATTAGTATTGGACTCTAGCACTGTGTACCATCACATTCTTTCATTATTTTGCTTACCACCTCCTATAGATTAAGTACTAGAGACAAATTAAAGTTCCAAATTGATGATCTTAATTATGTTTTGTGCAAAGTTAATTACAAAACGCATGACCATCTATTCTTCTTTTATGTAGTTTCCTTAACTCTTTGGAACCATCTAATAGCCATCTTTAGAATGAAATGCCTAAGTAGAGGTTGGAGGGATACATTAATATAGATGAAAAGTGCAAACTTCAAAAGTAAAAGTGATAGGAAGATTTTCAAGTTAGCATTTAGTATAATCACTTACCACTCTGGGAAAGAACGAAATGGTGCAATTTTTGGAAGCAAGGAAGTAAAAGTTGAATCAAGTCGAGGCAGAGTCATACTAAGGTTAAGGCTGGAAACTATTGCAAGGAATCTAACTTCTGAAGTTTAGACTAATTTTGTAACTTAATCCTTTATAGTTCAATAAAGAGTTGTTTTGGTTGTAATTTTATTTGGTTATAAATTTAATTTAACTTTCAAATAAAAGAAAGAGAACTACTTAATCACATTTCAAATTTATTAATTGATGTAATTCAATCTTCCTCCCCTCTTGTTTATATTTTCAAATCTCATTTATATTTAAGTTTATTTTTGTCGTATTTTCACATTACATTGTATTTTTTGAAAATTAAATGAGAAATCTTTATTAACATTAGCAAAAGTTATTACAACATTACAAAGGAAGTCTAGTTACATCATACTTCCAAACACTTAATCAAAACAAGATAGAAGTTACAATCAACCCATTTAAAAGATTCCATCTACGTTTCATGTCAGGAGAAAGTATGATGTGTGCATTTTTTGCTATCTTGAGGTCTCTAATCCAATTCAGAGTGGTATCTACAAGATAGTACTTTCCAATGTCTACTCCTTGGTAAAGTCTGTTGTTCCTTTCTCTCCATATGGACTAAATGGTAGTGGTGAAGGCAATTCTAATGAGCACTTCTTTCTACTTCAATTGGTTAGCTTTTAAGATGATCTGGGCCAAGACTCCATTCCAATCATAGCTATGGCAACGCTCCAATAGCATGTGCATTACTCTACTCTAAACTACTTTAGAATACCTGCATTGGAAAAAAATGCTTCCTATCTTCCTCAACTTCCTTGCATAAAACAAAAATTGGATCATAAGCTCCAAACCAACTATTTTTTGTTATGAATCTATTTTTTTTATCACAAGACAAGTAATTAAAGAGACTTTAGGGTTCAAAGAGTGCTTCCAAAGTAATACATACCAAGGAACATCCCCTAAACTTGTTCTGTAAATTGTATAACAAGATTTATTTATAAAGATCCCCTTAGAATTGAGAATCTATATGATGTTGTCCTCTCCTTGCAAGTGTTGAAGTTAAGGTAAGTAAGCTGCTATAGTGGAGAAACCTCTGAAGTTAGTAGACCATTCTCCATATTGAATTTAACATTTATTAACATTTAAATCAATTTTAACATCAAATATAAAATTTTAAAAATAATGTAATGTGTCATATTATATTATTGTAATAGTAATAATAATTATTCTATAGAGTGGATTGAAACTCAATTTGTCAATATAGCACCTCACTTTCGTAAGACACGTACCCGACATCCTGAGTAATATCCGAGCACGAACCTTGCAAAAGTGGCATGCTAGTAGCAGTCAGTCAGTAAAATCTCATTACAAATATTTATTTATTTATTTATTTGCAACAAACATATGCAGAAATCAATAATGTAATATGGCCCATACTTTATTTCATAAACATCGAAATACACAATTATTATTACACTTTGATCAATCTCATTTCCAAAACATTTCCAATTTTGAAAGTTATTACATACAGAAATATTCAAATACACGTTGTACAGAAATCACGGAATACACAAATTTGATACAAAAATAAGAAAGCAAATGTAGACGCAAACTGATCCCGACCTCTATCTCTTACTTGAATGCAGTGGGTATACTCCCGTTTGCCTAACGGGGTAACTCTTCTGAGCTTAAAAAAAATATTGCAAATTTTGGGTGAGTTTTTACAAACTCAGTGAGTGACCATCCTCGATGGCTCACTCAATCACATAACTCATACAGTTCATCAATTCATCATATTGACTCACATACATTGCAAGTTCACTTAAGCATAAATCACATTCAGAAAACATTCAAACTATTAAAACATACATACCGATTTTATATGCAATGCATATGAGACTCACTTTCAATTATGATTGTTGTGATCGAGTGCCTATAATTGTCCTGTATCTATTGTAGATACCAGGCTCGTTGATAACTGTCACGTATCCGTTAGGGATACCGGGCTCATTTTATATAGTGAGCCTTTAGCTCTTAATCACTTTCTAAGCTCTAAGCTCTTTTTCAGTGGCTACTCCGATCACAACAGTATTTATGTTTCATGCATTCATGTAATAGAATGCTTCACATTTTCATATTCTCAATCAATCACATGATCAATCAGTCACTTTCACATATCATCGGACCTTAGTCCGACATTCAACATTTAAGTTGAGAATCACTTGTTCATTCATATGCATACTCACATTTTTCTTCGGAACTAGGTCTAGCATTTAACAATCAAGTCATGTATCACATATTTCATCAAATTCACATACAAGGAGCACTTCAATGTTGCCATTCGTACATCAAAATCATCGAACCTTCAGTGTCCAAAATTGACACAATCAATTTCACATTCATAAGATGATTCAAAACATAATATAAACAAAGCAATCAGTAAGTAAGACCATCTAGGTTGACTCACAGTATACTCCAGATTAGCATTACCTTCCGTGATCCGGAAATGTCTGGATGCGGACGTTCTATCTTGTGTATCAACATCATGCAATACACACGTTGCACACATATTAATAATTGTACAATCTTAAGTAGTCATTTATGCACAAATGTGTAAATGGACTATGTACAATGCATGCTCAATGACAATTCCGGGTATATTATCAAATTTCACATTTTATGCACATTCTCATTTTTAGCATTATTTGCTTTCATAATATCAAATTCTCATTCACTTTTACTAGGTACTCATTACTTATATCCTTGAATCACAATTACAATCATATGAGCATCTTCATTCGCATTATACTCATGCCTTTGGTACTTTGATATGATCCATCCATTCACTAGGTTATAACCCCAATTATCACTTCAAACCTATCACACATTAGTCACATAATCAAGGCATCACTATAGGTTCATTCCAAGTCCCATTGAATCCTTAATTAGGACCACTTGACCCGTGAATGTCCGTTAGGTGGACATCCATGTCTGTTAAGTGGACCTTTACTGGTCTCTTACAGAAACTTCAATTTTTGACCATTTAGACATCAAAATCTCTTCTTAGGGTCTTCATAGAAGTTGTAGATCTCGAAGTCCTATTTCTAATAATACTTAAATGACCTCAATCAGAGTTTTACAGAAAAAGTTATCTCTTGCACCAAAGTATATCCAAGTGCATGCACAATGTCCAGATTCTAACTCTTTACTTACTACATTCACTACCTTAAGCTTGTCTATCATTTATAATTTAATTTCTCCCCATTTTCCCATCATTCTAACTCCATTTCAACTCAATATCATCCATAAATAAATTATAGTCCATGATTGATCATGAACACTAGTAACAGAACATACATATATATACTCATTCATCATCAACTTTCTACACTCAGTACTCAACTTCAAGTCAAAATTAGAAACTCTTAAAGATTCATGAACATTTAACCTCTAACTATCATCAAGTATGCTTCTATTAAGACTACCCATGAAGAACAAAGTTTAACTTACATGTTTAGCTCCAAAGCTCCTTCAAATCACCAAGAAACCCTAGCTCCTCCACATACACGATATTCAACTTTTTAAGGTGGAATAGGTTGGGTTTTTTAGCAACAAGAAGAGGGAGGCAATGAATCTTGAAGAAGCAAGGTGAAAGAGTTGAACAAAAGTCAACATGATGAGGGTGAGAGTGAATGTCATGAGTGAATGAGAGGAATGGAGAAGAAGAAGAAATGAAGAAGTTGGGCAAAATGAAGCATGTGTTGTTTTTGGCAAGTGAAAGACAAAAATAGACAAAAATATGGTCTGTCACTTAATAAAAACGTGACTTAACAAGTGGTGTGGCAAGTGACACTTGTCACTTACCACATGTCATTCTCTCAAGGTCTCTTCTTGATTTTTTAATAAGCTAGTCCATTTGCCTCCAATTTTTAACCCAATTTTCAATGATACTTGTCATTAAATCTTAATGTCATTCATAAAAATTTTCCACTACCATTTGACTCTTATTTCTACTACTATTCATCAATTGTTCTACCATTTGGCATTTTTCTTAGTCCAAAAGTACCCCTAAAATCCAAAAACTTTTCATATTTCACCGAAAATTCTAAATCAATGCTTATACTCTCAAAAATTAGTTTTCAATACAAATAATTCACAATTTCAATTATAATCACATTTATAGATCAATTATGCCCAGAATATGTCAATGAATGCATGTACAGTCATTTTAATGTGTGCAAAAATTCAAATTTACGTTCGTGAATGCTAACATTATACATGAGCATGAAATGCATTTTTCTTAATCTCTCTTTAACCTCACATGTACCGAATTTTAAGGTTCTAACCCTTAGTATGGGAATGGGATGTTACAGTCAAATTACTTAAAATTGAGAACATCTTGGGTAATATGGAAATACATAACGAAGTGGAAACAAATAATCCAATTATACAGGAGGACAACCCTGAGAATGAGAAACCATTTGTTACCAAAAGTATTAGAAAAACCTATCTCTATTAATCTGGAAATTCAAAATGTAGAAGTAGCAAAGAATCCAATTGTACATATGGACAATTTTGAGAATGAGAGACGAAATGATACCAAAGTAATAGAAAAACTTGATACTAAAGTATTAACAACTAGCTCAATGAGAAGATCAGTTAAGAGAAGGGCAAGTAATAAATCCATAGGGGAAACTTGGCTGGTTGTTAATACTAAGAGAAGGGCAAGTAAACTCAGTCTTTGACCTCACTTTGGTATACGCCTCCAATTTCCAATTCCAAAGACAACTCCTTTGGAATAATTTGCAAACTATTAAAGCTTTTATAAACAATCCCTAGGTGTTAATAGGTGATTATAATTGCATACTCTTAGATTATGAAGTTAAGGGGGTAGGGGTTTCCACTTTGCAACATGTAGAGAGTTATCTGATTTGCTTCAGAAAATAAAGATAACATACCTTAGATTTGAAGGGAGGTTATTTACCTAGTCCAATAAACAACAAGGCAATATTTTGATAAGAAAAAAGCTTGATCAAGCTCTTGTTAACCATAATTGGCTAGCATTGCATTCACAATTGATAGATGAATATTTGACTATATTTTGACACCTATATTTGATGTATTTTGCTTGATATTTGATACATTTATTGTATACTTGGTACTTACTATGCTTCAAGTGTGTTTACAGGTGATAATTGCCTTCGTGGATGTAAAGGAGAGGAATTTGGGCAGAAACACAGCTAAAATAGGAAAAACAACACCCGTGCACTTTTGTGATATCTGGTGTTTTCTAATTATGCACGGCCATGCATAACCCAAAAACCTAGAATTCAATATAAAAGTGACTAAATGTTTGATTTCGTATTCGATCATGTGTAACTAAAAATTAAGTTAGTATTTAGGTTAGACGAACCTTCGATTAATACTTTTATGTGATTTGATTTTTTTATTAATGCAATTGGTTGTTTGATATATTGTGATCTGATTATGCGTTTTATTTATGTTCTAATAATTTGAGAATATTAGATCATAATCTGATTTCATATGTAGAGATTAAGAAATCCTAGTGTGAATAGTTCCACTGTAATTAGAAAGAGTTTATTGCAACCCTAGATGTAGAATGACATAAATCTTCCATATTAGAGTCAAACCTAATAGAAGGACCCATGAATCGATAACGCAATCCTATAAAAGTTAACCTAAGTAATTTGGTTAGAGACCTTAGGATTAGTTGTTAGTAGACGCAAGGTCAACTATTATCATACCATAGGAGTCTCCACGGTCCAATACATCAACAAAACAATTATATAATAAAAGATTAATATGTTACATGTTTAAGGGGATTCAAACCTAGATAATAATTTCTGATAACGATAGTTTTCTAAGTGAATTCTACTATCTTTGCATTCATTATCATTTCCTATTCTTTAATTGTTTTATTTTTTATTTTATTTTTATTAAAAATATAAAATCAATTTGTAGGCTCGATAATAAGGGAAAGGTAATTATTAGTATTCATCATCTTCGTGGGATTGATCATACTTATTAATACTAGCTACAACTACACTTGCAGTTATTACAATATTGACTAGCACGCTTTAGGTCAATCAACAATCATTTACTTACTTTGGTAAAAACAATTTTTTTCAGATCATTCCTACATTTTCATCTAAAATATCCAAGCTGTCAAAATGACAGGTGCACCTTTTAGATCCTTCAATAGGCTCACTCAACAAGAATTCATTCACCTTATGGAAACTTGTTAGAACCAGAATGTGAATGGCTTTAAGCCTTTTCAACTGATGCAGAAATTGAAAAGGGTTAAACAAGCAATCAAAATCTTTTCTAATTCAAATACTAGGCAAATAAGGGTTACTCGGTAGCTGTTAAAAGGGGCTCAAAAGGAATGTTATAGATCCCTTTATAATAACCACCTGAAGCAAATTGAAGCTCAGAGATTAAAGGATCACCATGAGGCTCTCAACTTGCATAATTCTCTACTAAAATCGAAAGACTGTATGAATTGGTTAAGAGATGGTGACTCAAACACTAAATTCTTCCATGCTTTCTTAATTGCTAGATGAAACAGGAACATGATTCTTTATTTGACCAATCGTCTTTATTAAAGCTCACAAGGGACTTTTTCTTGCAACAGATGAGCACAGCTAAAAGTTCTATTGATATTCGTAACATCAAAAGGTTTTTTAACAGCCCTTTACCTCAAAACACTAAAGAGCTCTTGACAACCCCTTACCTCAAAACACTAAAGAGCTCTTAACAACCCCTTTTATTAGCATGGAAATCAACAAGGTCTTATTTGGCTTACACCCTTCTAAATCTCTAGGGTTTGATTGGTTTACAACTTGGTTCTTTCAACAAACATAGGAGATAACTGGCCACCTATTTACTGAAGTTGTTTTGGAATGTCTATCCTTTTACACAATGCTGAAGCAGATTAACCATACTTACATTTGCTTTGTTCCTAAAAAGTTGAACCCTTCTTCATTGGTAGACTATAGGCCAATTTCATGTTGCAATATGGTTTACAAGTTAATAGCTAAAATTCTTGCTAACAGATTGAAAAAAGCCTTACAAATAGTCGTAAATCCAACACAAAATGCATTCATAAAAAAAGAGATTTATAGGGGATAATAGTCTCCTAATGCAAGAGATCTTGAAGGAATACAACTTTGGGAAAAACATCAAGAGTTGTTATTAGAAAATTGATTTTTTCAAGGCATTTGACACAGTGAATTAACAATTTGTACAAGCTTACTCAAAAGCTTTTGAATTTCCTACTATATTCACTAAATGGATCATGTTGTGTATAAAAACAAGACCTGTCAATGGAATTCTAACATGGCCTCTAAATTTTCCCAAGGGAATAAGACAAGGGGACCCTCTATCCCTTTATCTATTCATCCTAGCTTTGGAAGGCCTATTTGGAATCCTCAACAAGATCATTGGTTCTAATGCATATTTCACTATCACCATAAATGTAAAAATTATAAGCTCACTCATTTGATGTTTGCAGATGACTTGATCTTTCTTTCAAGGGCTAATACTCATTCAATGAGGATGTTAAAGGAACTACTCAAGCTATTTTCAAGCTGGTCAGGGTTGAAAGTGATGGCAGATAAAAGCCGCTTGTTTTGCTCCAAAGATGTGAGGAATGTTGAGGAACTATCCGGGATATCAGAGCTGCAGATACAAAATCTTCCTCTTAAACGAGTCCTAATTGTGTATGTAAACCAAAGTATGCTAATTGTATCTCACTCATTGAAAGGTTCAAATCCAGAATAAATGCTTAGCAAAATAGATTTCTATCATTAGTTGCAATGGTCACTTTGAATGTTTCAGTGCTTGGAAATCATTATGTTCATTGGCTCGCTCACATTATTCTGCCTAGAAAAATAATCAAGGAGATTGATGCAATGATGAAAGCTTTCTTATGGTTTGGGAAAACTAACAATTTTAAAAAAGCTAGAGTTAAATGGAGTGAATTGTCAATTCCTAAGAAGCAAGGAGGATTGGGGATAATTTCTATTCCTCTAATGCAAAAGGTACTATTGTGCAAAAGAATCTAGAGGCTATATGAAGATAAATGTGCCATTTGGATAAAATGGATACATGAGACTTATTTGAGGAATGAAAACTTCTAACATTTGTCAATCACCAGGGAATAATCTTGTTTCTTCTTGCAAATGTTGAAATTAAGAAATGTTGTGTACCCTTGGATCAAACATGGGTTGGGAAATGGGAAGTATACTTGGGTGTGGTTTGGCAACTAGTCCAAGTACAGTCCTCTTATCCAAAGGAGTGAATTGTTCCATCTCTCAAACAAACTTCCTCTCAAAATAAACGTGTCCTCACTGATGAAACATGGACAATGGATTGGCAACTTTAAAGGATCCAACTTATTGATGGAATATTTCCCTTAGATCACCAATTGGGAAAGAGAGGACACAATCACCTAGATACCTGATCCTACTGGAGTATTCACTAACAAATCATGTTATAAAGCATTGTAGGCAGAGGGAGAGATTGTACCTTAGTTCAACCTCCTATGGAAGAACTCATTGAATCAGAAAGCCTCAATATTTACTTGGTTAGTCATCAAGAACATGATTCGCACTAAGAACAGATGGTTTGGCTCATTTGACCCAATATATGTGATGTGTAAAGAAGTTGAAGAAGATAGAGAACACCTATTCTTTCAATGCAAATACTTCAAATTAAAGCCATGTGGAGCAGAATTTTACGTTTGCTAACTGATTATTGTTCTTCTTATAATTAGCTAACAACTCTAAGTTGGATTACTCGCATTTCTAAGCAGGATGGAGCTAAGTGCAAAACTGCTTTTACAGCAACAATTTACTCCCTATGGAAAGAAAGAAACAAAAGGAACTACTTGAGTGAGGAAGTAAACAAGCATCAATTAGTTGTAGATATCATCAATTGGGCTAGGGTCATTATGATTGCAAAATCTGTTTAGCATAAACCATATATAGGCATTAGGAATAGTTGGAATCGGTAACTCATTTGTAATCTAGTATATTAGATTAGTAACTTGTACTATTTTTGTGAATTCATTATAATGTTGAGATAGCTTTGCTATAGTTAATGGAAAAATAATTATTCTAATAAATTCTTAATAGAAATTCATTACTTTTGAGATTATTTTTAAAAATTACATGAAGTATAAATAGAAAGGATGATGTGAATGTGATTTTATCAATAAATATGGATTTAATAAGTTAATAAATATAAAATTATAATAATCTCTAACACAAAAAAGAAGAAATTATTGCTACATTGCTCAATTTCTTTTATTCCTCTTCTTAGAAATAAAAAAGATATAATAATTAAATAGAAGAACAGTGAAAATGGAGAAAATGCACAATGCGATCCACCCAACCTTAACAAAACAGAAAATGCTATATTTTATTCTTATTTAATCGAATAAGAAGTTATAGCAAATACTCAAAAATCACCCACTCGCTCCCAATTCTCAATCGGAGCCGTCAATCAAGCCCTGGTTTGGACAGGAAACTGTTAAATCCAACGGCACAAAATCGTCTCCGGACAAAAATTCTCCATGGAAAAAGAGAAACAACGGAGGAGAGAAAGAGAGGAAAAACCATAAACAGGGAAGGAAGAAGGAACAAAACAAGACAAATTTCGATCCAAAACCAAAAGAAAATAGAAAATTGAGAGGAAATAGCCTTCCAGATTCTTTGATGCAAGCCTCTATCTGCTGTCGCAAGTTAATCTAGAGCTAATTGATTATATTTTCTTCGGTTTAATTTCTAAAATTATTGGCAACTAACGACCTAGTCTAGATTCAGAAGCAAAGGAGAGGGAAAAAGGGAGGAGATTATATATTTGGGGATTAGGGTTCTTATTTTGAACGACGTAGTACGATTTGACCTGATGGGATTGGGGGACAGCGAAAATGATGCGGTCGTTGATGATGCGGATGAAGGAGGCGTTGGTGGTGGAGGAGAATGCGGCAAGTCGTTTGGGTCGGTATCTTGCTCGATTTGCCTCGAGGTGGTCGCTGATAATGGCAATCGATCGTGGGCTAAACTTCAATGTGGCCACCAATTCCATCTGGGTAAGATGGAATTCGAATTATAATTTTGATCATTAGTTTGTTTTTTGAAATTTGATGTTTTTGGATGGAAATATGGAGATCTGAATAGTGTTTTAATTCTTGTTTGGTTCATCAGAAGAATTAAGTGATGTTTGATTAGATTTTGAGTCCCTAGCTGCTCATTACGGATGGTATATGTTTCCAATACTTCGTTAGGAAGCGGATGGAGTTGATGAGTTTGGTAGATGTGATTTTTCAAGACATGTATCAACTAGATCTTTTATGATCAGAACCTGAAGTTGCTTCTTTTCTTCCCCCAATCATTTTTGGGTGATCATGTTTTTTCGTCCGCCTTGACGGTTGATATTCATAATCAAACATGCATCCGGGTTGAATTATGGAAACTGCCATCTAAATTTAAATATTCTCAACTTATACTTCATATGCGGGTTGAATTATGGAAACTGCCATTCAAATTTAAATATTCTCAACTTATACTTCATATGCGATGTGCAGAGGGTTGGGCTTTACATTTTCATTTGGCTGGGGATTAATCTTGCATTCAATTGATCATGAAGTGACATTATAAGATTGCTTTGTTACATCATGGAAGGATTTAAGGGGTTTAGTGTTGTGTTTCTTTAATCTTCTTCTATCCATATTTCTTAATATTGAGAAAATTGAATGAGTAACTTCTGAGTCATTTCTGTACCTTACCCTTTTAAACTACCCTGGATTGTACTAGTACACAAGGATTCTCTAAGCCTATCTAACAATGCTAATTATATTTTTAAAGTAGATTCTGATGCATTTTATGAAAATATGGATACTATATGTGATGGTGATTACTTGAAAGACATATTATTCGTTCAATTTTTATTTTATTTAGGCCTTTCTTTCTTGTTTTCATCAGCTTAGATTAGAAGCATTTGTGAATTCTTATTTATATTTTTCCTTAAGCTTTAGAGACTTTCTTGATTATTAATATAATCTAATATTTTCAGATCTGAAGTCAGGAATATTTCTTTGACAGTGATTCTTATTTTAGGAGGGATTGCTAGATCCCTAAGAGTGATTTTTAAATCTATTTTTTTATTTTCATTCCTTACTTGGGAATTCCAGCCCTAACTCAAAGTTCCAGCAACCTAAATTTTCAGTTTATATGTGCAATATTAAATAGTCAGCATACTCCTCTCCATCCTATATCAATACGTTTTTCATTTGCAGCTGTACTAGTGCTCTTATATGTTTATGTAGCCGAGAATGTTCTATTTGCATAGGATGATATTTATCTCCCTTCATGTCTTTCTCACCATTTATATTTTTAATAATGCAAATTTACTTTTGGCCGTAATTTATGTTTAATGTCTGCAGATTGCATTGGATCTGCTTTTAATGTGAAGGGTGTAATGCAATGCCCTAATTGTCGTAAAATTGAAAAGGGCCAATGGCTATATGCAAACGGTTGTCGTTCACTGCCAGAGTTTAGCATGGATGACTGGGCCCATGATGAGGATCTTTATGACCTAAACTACTCAGAAATGGTATGGTATTTAAGATAAGATACTGTATGTTGTATTTAACTATCTATTTGTTTCAGTTAAATCTTTTGTGGTGACTAATCATGCCTGTTGAAACCTCTCATTTATGCTGTTATGCCAAAGCATTTACTCTTTTCCAATACATGTTATAGTTCTTTTTTTTTTGCTTTTTCACGATTAGATCATTTTCCTAATTGGGGCTTAATCTTAAAGAGAGGGTTTACAATGCCATTCATGTTATGGCTCTATGACTTATTTCTCCGGTCCATATACTCTATGTACAACCCCTTCTAGGATAGAAGTTAAATGATAGGATCGAAATTCATTGATACATTATAAAACAACTGTGACAGCTGAGAATTCTTTCTGGCACCCTCATTTGCTCATGTTTAGAAAATATGTTAACAATGAAAGAAAGAGTGGCTAACCTTAAGTTGGTCCCTTTAGATATTTCATATGGCCAAAAGATTGGGCTTAAGCATGATCTGGATAAAAATTTTACACCATCTCAGGGTTGTCTAGGAGTTGCTTCTGTTTCAATGTTAGAAAAAGTTGAAATGGTTGTCACAACTTTTAGTTTCAGACGACTCTTGGCACTAGACAAAATGGTGAAGCCAACTTTTCCCCAGCAGCTGCCTGCCTTGATCTTGTGTGCATTATGTAAATGCCAACTGTTGTGGTAAAGCTGCAGCTAGCAATTACTATAGTTACTGTAGGTAGGGAGGTTGGGACCAATAAACAAGAATACAGGTTCCATTACTTCAACACAGAAAGGAAGGTGAACTACAATTGGAGATAAAAATCATGAAGAAGATATTATTGTTATAGATGCTTTGATAATTGAATGCATATCCATTGGGTTCAAGGTATGTCCTAGATGTTCTTAATCAAGCTGTAAAAGAGTTGCTAGTCCAGTAATTAATCGCACACGCACATCTACCGTTTGAAAGTCTCCCCTGTTATATTATGCAGGGAAATGAGGGCCTTTCTTGCCATCTTGTTTCAAGTTGTGATGTCACTGGAGGATAGTTAATTGATTACGGTTTCTGTACTGTTTGTTAGATAGGAGTTGAATAATAGATCTTGTTTCACAGTTAGTTCCTGATGTCCTCTTACATGAAGTTATGTGCCATTAACAAATTTTATTTTTAAAAACATTCTTCAGTTTCCTCTTTAACAATTTGCATTTAAACTACTGAAAGAAGCTCTCTTTTTTCTTTAGCAGCATGGACATGCTGTTTACTGCGCTCCTTCATGACATTTCTGATATGCATGTTTATAAAATTTTCTATAATTGGATGTTTATGGTGATATCTAAGTGCCTATATGACATTCATGTCCACATCTCTAACCCTTTTAATATTTATAGCTTTTTAAAGACTGAAGTTGTGTTCCAGGCATGGAATAATTTTCTGGAAAGAAAATGACGTTAATTTTACTTCTCTTGCTTCTTTATTATATTGTTGTTCTTAATGGTTTTGCAGTCCTTTGGAGTCCATTGGTGCCCATTTGGTAGCTTGGCACGACTTCCTTCATCCTTCGAGTAAGCATCATCCAATGCTTTAGTGCTTAAAGTTTTTGCCGAATCTAATTTGAACAGAGAATTCTTTATCTATTTTCTACTTTCTACTTCTCGAACATATGCATGTGTGATTTATGTGGATGTGCACTTATTCAGGAACCTTTAATTTCAGAATTGGGCGGCCATTAAAAAAGAAGAGATTTAACATACAATGAAATCATTGAGGAATATACCTTTTACCCGCCATAAAATGAGATCCTTAAAATATGAAATACTGAGCAGTCAACAAATACTTTAGTGCAGTTACAGTACACCAGAGCTTGCATTTCATGCCTATATAATATTGCAATGTTTGTAGGCAAATATGTGAATCTTTCTCTAAACCCAAATCTGAGAGAGAGAGAGAGAAACGGAGGGAGTGAGGAAGAGACAATAACCAATCCTACTTCAGATTTTCCAATTATAGTCCATGAGTTGTCTACTGTTCTTTATAGTTGAACTATCCAGTTTCCTTTTGTTCTGTCTTCTGGGTTGGGTGGTCAAACATTTATCAAAGCTGCCCCTGTTCTACTTTTAGGTGGAATCATTGCTATTTTGTTGAGGTATAAAGAGTGTAGAATTGTTTAGTATATTTTAACCTTGTCTTAAGAGACTAGGCTTACAGAATTTTTTGTTACTTATAGTTGGTTTATGTTTTCTTAGAGGTACTCTGATTTTGTGTTATTTGATATATATATTCTCAAGTATGAAATTTTCTTCCTTTTAACATAATATTATTTGTTTATTGATTGCAGGGAAGGGGAATTATCAGCAAATACTTGTAAGAAATTCGTCTATTCTTTTTAGTGACTATTGATTAAGTTCTTAGAACAGAATGAAATTCATGTTGACGTGACTGATGTTTAAATGCAGATCACGACCTGCTGGGACATCCTGCTATATTTGGGGAGCACACTGCTGTATCATCTGGTAGTCACCCATGCCCATACATAGCTTACGTTGGACCAATTCATCCACCTCTTTCAACCTCCAGTTCAAGTGTTTCAGATGGTTCTAATTTCAATAATCACTGGAGTGTTCCAACATTACCCAGTGAGATTCCTGATTCATATGCATTTCCTGCCTTGGATGTACATTATCAGAGCTGGGAGCACCATTCCCTTCCCTTCTCTACTACTAGTAATCGGATTGGTAATGTAGATCAACCTTCAATCCCTCCTGTTCCTCAAAGATCTGCCAGAACTATTTCTGCTCTTCAAAGATCTGGATCATTCATGCATCCATTGCTGGTTGGCCACAGGTATACCTTTGGGTTAATGTACAACACTTGTGTTGTTAATGCGATTCATCATGACTTCATGTAGCATAAATCTATTTCTTGATATGATAGTTGATTTAGTGTACCATACTGTCATATGTTTTAATGATTCTTAATTTGAGTCATTGATTGTGAATGGTATTGGCCAGTGCTTTCTATAAAACCACAAGGGCCTTTCAAACAAAAGTTTTACCGAATTGGCTTCTTTAGAAACGGCAATACCCATTGGGTGTGTCAATACATTTAAACTGTTCTTGTTCATCTTCTGTCTCTTTCTGGGAGTCTTATTGTTATTTTCGTTTGCCTAGGTCCGAAATTACCTAGGTGTTTTATTGTACTAGATCCTGTAGTATTTGTGGATTGTTGATGTTAATGAGTTTGTAGAAGTAGCATTAAAGGCATTTTCTTGTACAGCTCTAATGCAAGAGCTGGGAGTTCAATTGCTTCTTCATTGCTTACACCTTACCAAGGCAGTAATGCTCGAGCACGTGATAGGGTTCAAGCTCTTCAGGCATACTATCAACAACCTGGCAATTCTCCAGCCATCCGCACGCCAGTTGTTTCCGGATCCCGAAGATCCAGCAGTCATAGAGGCTTGTCTCAGGTAGGAACTATGGCTTCATCATCTGATCAGACAGGCTTCTATTTTGGCCCAGGAGGCACATCAGGTCGGAACTTCCAAGAAGCAGAAAATCCTCCACGATTTCGGGCATGGGAAAGAGATCATTTGCCGTCATTTTCGTTAAGTCAGGTTGACAGAGATTCTAGTTGGGGTGCATTTCATCAGGGCGCCAGTGGTTCAGATCCCAACATCAGGTCCAGCAGCTTCCGCCAAAGGCATGGCTTGGAAAGGATGTCATCACAAAATCGGTCATAGCTTTCTTGATGAAGCAAACTGCCACAAAATGACTGGAACAAAATTATGTATGCGTGAGAAAACTGATATATAATGCTTGGAGGCTGTCAATTCTGACAGCCTCAAAATACTGTAGAAATGGCCCAAAAATACTTTTTGACAGCCAGGTCTGTGTGATGGACTTTGGTCTCCGGTTTCATTGCCCTGCCTTTGAGGATATATAAAATAATATCTCATGTTGGATAACACCTGGCTTGAGAAGCTATCTCTTATTGTTTTCCATCCATAAGGTTGCCGTGTAAAGACCGAATGGGTTAAGCATCTGATTTTTGGATACGTATGCACAAGAGTTGGATTCTCCATACATTTACGCATTCGACATTTGTTGCACAAGAGTTCAATTGTTCAGTTAATTTTTATAAATTAAAATAAATAAATAAATTTTTATTTAATAATATTTTGTAATTAAATTTTATTCTCTTCAATAAGTAAAAATACTTTTATTTTTTTAAATTTTATTATATATTAATTTTATAATGTTCAATTATTTTTTTTATTTTACCGACTAATTTTTAAAATATTAAAACAAATATTATTATAACATACAATCCTTATCAGAACCACTTTCTACGAGGGCAAGAGTTTGCTCAAGGAAAGAGTGCTTCAGACAAGGTGGAACCCATTGGCCTTTCTGTTTGTTTTTGCTGTTTACACCAGGGATCAGTTCAGTCTTAAGCACCTTCCATAAATTTACGGGGTCGGGCACTTCACGAAACCATAGTATTCCTAGCTCTAGTACAAATTCGGAGGGTTATAGGCTCGAGATCTATACTAGAAACCTCCCATATGGTTGTAGTAAGGATGCTATTTTTCTCACTTACGTAATGCCATATCCACCACACATCTCACTATAGGAGAGAATTATCTAGCAATTATAATAATAACCATGTACTCACATATGCATAAAAGTTCATTTTAACCCTTAAAACTAAGTAAAGAATAAAATTAAAATTAAAATTAAAAATTTTCCATACGAAATAGCTAGGTTTCAATTAACTCGCTAGTTGCCAATTTAAACTCACAATAGTTCGCTAGCATGCTATAGTAAGGCATCTTCAATATTCAAACCCATTCATACATAAAAAGTAATCGGACATTGTAACTACTAGTACTACCTACATTGATTAAAACTATAATTAAATAAACTAAAATAAAAATAAGAATCACCAAATTGAAGCAACAAGTAAGCTTAAATAACTAGTAGATAAATAAGATTCGAATGAAGAATTCCCTTAAAACCATTCCTACGCTTGAATTTATCTTGATTTAATGATTAATCAAGGCACCGAATGTCGTTCCGTACCGGATGGTATGTATGTACCGTACTAGCTAAAAAAGGGATAGTATTTGTTATTTGGGTACCAGCCAGAGATACTGGTCGGTACCGCTAGTTTTCGTGCAGTACCGGCCAGTATCCAAAATACCTACCACATACCGGCTAGTATGATAGATTTGAAAAACAATAGGGACTTATTTGCAATTTTTAAAAATTTAAAAAAATTTTAGTTTTCAATTTTTTTCCTGCTTAATTACATTTTTAATTATGAATCAGTTGGAACTTGGATGTTGAAAGTTGGAATTAATTTTGTTATTCAATTGGAACTTGGATTTATGAATTGGTTGGAACTTGGTTTTGTGATTTACGTGTATCTAGGTTGGATATTGGAGTTGAATGATTCACAGTTTGTAATTTGAATATTGGAGTTGAATGAGTCATGGCATTGTTTTGGTTTTGTTATTTGCATAGTTTGGATTGGATATTGGAGTTGAATGATTGTTTGGTTGATTTTTGGTTTGGTTTTGTGGATTGGTTTAAGTTTAACTGATTAAGAGAAATGGAAATGATAAGTTTTTTTGTGAATGAAATGCACGACCTGATGTGAATATGTGATGAATTGAATTGATTAAATTGAAAGTTTATAAGTTGAAACAACTTAAATTAAAATCTTAAACCGAGAATATTAAAGTTGCAAACTTGCGAAGACTTAAATAATTAATTGACACATTCTTAAAATTCGTGAAATGGTATTTCATTTTTAGTATTTGGGTATTGACTTTAGGTAAATAATTAACTGAGTATAAAATTATGCTATTATAAATTAATAATAATTTGGTTGTAGTTAATGATAGTATTTTGGGTATTAGCTTGGATAAATAATTAATTGAGTATAAAATATGTTGAATTATTTGGTAATATATTTGTGTGGGGGTTATCATAAATATTTATAATAGATAATGTGTGAAAGTAGTGATGTAAATGTGTCCAAAAGGAAATATTTTTCAAATTGTGAACATGTTGTAGGCTTCAACCATTTATACTTAGATTTATTAATGTCAATTAAAAATCGTAAAAGCAACTTATATATTTAAAAACCAAATATAGAATGGTGTATATAATATTATGATTTGTTAGAAATGAAATGAAGATTCAAAGCTTCAAATAAGAAAAAAAAATTCAAAGAAGTTATATCCTTTAACTTGATTCTCATGTTATGAATATATCCTTCAACTTGATCATCATATTATGAATAGATATGTATGAACAATTGTAAAAGATATGTCATTCATTATTTGGCGATTATGTAAATCATATCATACCTTTCAACTTGATCCTCATGTTTGAAACTTTGAATTGAAATTGTTCGAAATCGTTAGAAATGGAAATTGTTTATGTATGTTTTGTGTAATTATATATGTTGAATAATTGAATTGTTAGTTTTTAACTTGTAGTGAATTGTGTTCGATGAAATTGAATTGTATATAATGTAATCATACAAAATGAGTTATATTATATAAGATGGACATGAATATTGTGTAATAAAATTATGTGTTATTTATTTTGATATATGTATGTTTTTTGATTGTTGGAAATGAAAATTGTTTTATAAATGTTTTGTGATTATTGGAAATGAAAATTGTTTGTGTATGTCAATCACAATGATTCATCAGTGAGGACACTGTTATATTGAGAGGAAGTTTGTTTGAGAGATGGAACAATTCGCTCCTTTAGATAAAAGGACTATACTTGGACTAGTTGCCAAACCACACCTAGGTATACTTTCCATTTCCCAACCTATGTTTGATCCAAGGGTACACAACATTTCTTAATTTCAACATTTGCGAGAAGAACCAAGATTATTCCCTGGTGATTGACAAATGTTAGAAGTTTTCATTCCTCAAGTAAGTCTCATATATCCATTTTATCCAAATGGCACACTTATCTTCATATAGCCTCTAGATTCTTTTGCACAATAGTACCTTTTGCACTAGAGGAATATAAATTATTCCCAATCTTCCTTGCTTCTTAGGAATTGACAATTCACTCCATTTAACTTTAGTTTTTTTGAAATTAATAGTTTTCCCAAACCATAAGAAAGCTTTCATCTTATCATAAATCTCCTTGATTGCTTTTCTAGGCAGAATAATGTGAGAGAGCCAATGAACATAATGATTTCCAAGCACTAAAACATTCAAAGTGACCATTGTAGCTAATGATAGAAATCTATTTTGCTAAGCATTTATTTTGGATTTGAACCTTTCAATGCGTGAGATATAATTAGCATACTTTGGTTTTACATACAAAATTAGGACTCATTTAAGAGGAAGATCTTGTATCTGAAGCTCTGATATCCTGGATAGTTTATCAACATTCCTCACATCTTTGTAACAAAAAAAGTTGCTTTTATCTGCAATCACTTTTAACCCTGACTAGCTGAAAATAGCTTGAGTAGTTCCTTTAACATCCTCACTGAATGAGTATTAGCCCTTGAAAGAAAGATCAAGTCATCTGCAAACATCAAATGAGTGAGCTTATAATTATTACATTTATGGTGATAGTGAAATATGACATTAGAACCAATAATCTTGTTAAGGATTCTAGATAGGCCTTCCAAAGATATGATGAATAGATAAGGGGATAGAGGGTCCCCTTGTCTTATTGCCCTAGGAAAATTTAGAGGCCATGTTGGAATTCCATTGACAAGTATGCTATAGAAGTTGTTTTTATACACAACAGGATCCATTTAGTGAACATAATATGAAATTCAAGAGCTTCCGAGTAAGCTTGTACAAAGTGTTAACTCACCGTGTCAAATTCCTTGAAAAAATCAATTTTCTAGCAACAACTCTTAATGTTTTTCCCAAAGTTGTATTCCTTCAAGATCTCTTACATTAGGAGAATATTATCCCCTATAAATCTCCTTTCTATGAATGCACTTTATGCTAGATTTACGACTATTTGTAAGGCTTTTTTCAATCTGTTAGCAAGAATTTTAGCTATTACCTTGTAAACCATATTGTAATATGAAATTGTCTTGTAGTCTACCAATGAAGAAGGATTCAACTTCTTAGGAACAAGGCAAATGTAAGTATGGTTAATTTGCTTCAACATTGTGTAAAAGGATAGACATTCCCAAACAGCTCCTGTAAACAGGTGGCCAGTTATCTCCCATGTTTGTTGAAAGAACCAGGCTATAAACCCATCAAGTCCTAGAGATTTAGAAAGGTGTAACCCAAATAAGACCTCGTTGCTTTCCATGCTAATGAAAGGGACTGTTAAGAGCTCTTTAATGTTTTGAGGTAAGGGGTTGTAAAGAGCTCTTTAGTGTTTTGAGGTAAAGGGCTGTTAAAAAACCTTTTAATGTTACGAATATCATTAGAACTTTTAGTTGTGCTCATCAGTTGCAAGAAAAAGTCCCTTGTGAGCTTTAATAAAGATGCTTGGTCAAATAAAGAATCATGTTCTTGTTTCTTCTAGCAAGTAAGAAAGCATGGAAGAATTTAGTGTTTAAGTCACCATCTATTAACCAATTCATACAGTCTTCTGTTTAGTAAAGAATTATGCAAGTTGAGAGCCTCATGGTGATCCTTTAATCTCTGAACTTCAATTTGCTTTAGGTGGTTGTTATAAGGGATCTATAACATTCCTTTTGCGCCCCTTTTAACAGCTACTGAGTAACCCTTATTTTCCTGGTATTTGAATTAGAAAAGCTTTTGATTGCTTGTTTAACCCTTTTTAATTTCTGCATCAATTGAAAAGGCTTAAAGCCATTCACATTCTGGTTCTAGAAAGTTTCCACAAGGTGAATGAATTCTTGGTGAGTGAGCCTATTGAAGAATCTAAAAGGTGCACCTGTCATTTTGATAGCTTGGATATTTTGGATGAGAATGTAGGAATGATCTGAAAAAATTGTGTTTACCAAAGTAAGCAAATGATTATTGATAAACCTAAAGCGTGATAGTCAATATTGTAATAACCACAAGTGTACGACGTAGCTGTAGCTAGTATCCCACAAAGATGTTGAATTATCAAGCCTACAAATTGATTTTATATTTTTAATAAAAAGAAAATAAAAACTAAAACAATTAAAGAATAGGAAACGATAATGAATGCAAAGACAGTAGAATTCACTTAGAAAACTATTGTTATCAGAAATTAGTATCTAGGTTTGAATCCCCTTAAACCTTTAACAGATTAATCTTTAATCATACAATTGTTTTGTTGATATATTGGATCGTGGAGACTCCTATGGTATGATAATAGTTGACCTTGAGTCTACTAACAACTAATCCTTTGGTCTCTAACCAAATTACTTAGGTTAAAGCTTATAAGATTGTGTTATCGATTTATAGGTCCCTCTATTAGGTTTGACTCTAATATGGAAGATTTATGTCATTCTATATCTAGGGTTGCAATAAACTCTTTCCAATTACGGTAGATCTATTCACACTAGGATTTCTCAATCTCTACGTATGAAATCAGATTATGATATAATATTCTCAAGTTATTAAAACATAAATAAAACGTATAATCAGATCACAATATATCAAACAACCAATTGCATTAATTAAAGAATTAAATCACATAAAAGTATTAACAGAGGATTCGTCTAACCTAAATACTAACCGGATTTTTAGTTACACATGATCGAACACAAAATCAAACATAAACCGAAAGAAAAACAAATTGAAAACAATAGATTCATAATTCTAAATCTCCCTAATTTTCTTCGATCAAATGTTCTTGCGATCTATAGGCTTGATCTTGTATTCCGATGGATCTTTCGTTCTAGGCCTTTTTTTTTCTCTTTTTTTAATTTTACTTATATTTGATGTATATGTTAAATTCTATATATGTAATGTAATTGTAAAGGTTTTTGTTTCACGTTTAACTTCTACTTGATTGTTTCCTCATCACAAACTCTTGTAAATTGTAATAGCTTGAGAGTTAAAAGATATTTATTGTTCTTTTTGTTGGATGTTTTGATGTAATTATTATTTATTATATGATGAAATTGCATTAATGTAATATTTTAAATACTTTGTATTATTATTATTTTATATTTGTATGATGATGATGATTGTGTTTTTATTAATTGTGGTTATTATTTATATGTGAAATATTTAAAAATTATTGTTATTTTATATTAATTGTGATTATTATTTATTATTATGATTTTTGGAGACATGGTTGATGTAAACATATAAAGTATAAAGTACAATTATACAACATACTAATGGACTATTTAGCAAATTAAAAAAATCAGGGACTATTTCATAAATTTAAAAATTTACCTGAAACGGTACCTAGTATTAACCAATACCGATACAGTACCATATTAGAACCCGATCTGGTACGGCATTTGCAACTTTGTGATTAATCCTAGATTCTTATATCAACAAGAATTTCAAAGTGATAATTATATTCTTTTTCAAGATATAGAGCTCATATCCCTAAGTTGATTTAGTGAAATCTTTTTCTAATAAAGCGTCTAAGAGCGCATTAACTTATTTTATGAATTTTCTATATAAATTTGATTCTAACCTAAGATTTATATGGTCTTATATGTAGGACTATATGTAACTCTCATTATTTAAGTTTTGTTCCAATCATACATATGAAATTCCATATTGAATTATCTATATAGGGTACTTCAATCTAACACAATAAATAAACATCACTAGCTCCAAAAAAACTAGGATCATACATTAAATAAAATAATCAATTTAAAACAATAGGTCTATAGTTCATCTCATCTAGATCTATATGTCAATTTAGTTCATTATGAAAAATTGCAATTAAAAAGAAAGAAATAAGAAATCATTCTCATAGATCTTAAAATCTTGATGTTCTTGACGAGTCTTGATGTACTTCTTACTTTTCTCCAAATTTTTCTCTCTTTTAATCCTAAGTGCTTTTAGTTGGCTTCTAATTGATCTTCCTCTTACTTTTTTACTCTCTCTCCCTTTTATGCAGTAAACCCTAGAATTTTTGCAAAAAGTAATGCCATATTAACCAACATGGGACCATATTGCCCCTATGTTAGGTAAGTGACTTATATAACTCACACCTTTGAGGGTTTATCTTGAGAACATAAGTCTTGAAAGAAGAAACATAGGACTATGTTAATTTCATATTATAGAACATAGGCAGAGCATGTATAATATTAGTAAATGGTCAAGGAAAACAAGATAGAAACAGGGATTCCTATTCATATCATGTTTGGTTATGTAGCAAACTCTCCTAAATAATAAATGTGCCATGATAGAACATGAGTTTGAATGTGGTACCATGTTGGTGCCATATTCTTAGTCTTTAATGTAAAATCATGTCATAGTAAGTCGTGAAGAGTGGATATAGGCAAGTTTTATTTGCCCAACCATTACGATGTTGGTTTACAACCTCTCATTCCTAATCTTTTTGCATTATTTGCACTTATGAGATTGCACATAACTACATTGTCATTCCATATTATCAGGCAAAAAATTTTAAATTCACTAACAACCAATTCGCCCTTATTAAATCCCATTAGAGACCAACACTTTGGTTATCTAAACTATGGATTAAAACATATAACAAACTAAAATAAGCTAAGAAAGATGACACTATTTTGATATTAAAATAATAGGAACATCAAGGGTAAAAGAAGAAACTTTCTTAAGAAATCATAAACATACATACTTTGAATGGAAACAAATTAATAATAGAGTAAGGAAAAAGATAAAAACTAATTTCTAGTAGTTCATAAAAAATACAATACTAAGAGGCCCTCTTGTTCATTTAGATGAACTTGGTAGCAAGATGAATCCTTGCTACTTATTGACCAACAAAACTAAGGCATAATGGTGATACGCTCTAGTAAGGAACTTGATAGCCTAATAAAAGACAATAAGTATTTAGCCTTTATAACTTATGCACAACCTTACTAGGTAGCTTTGTGTAGTATAAAGATTTTGGAGAGTCTAGAATCACCCTAACTTTCATTATAAGAAAAAAAAAAAGGTTTTTGCGACAGAAATTACTGAAAAAAATAAAAGCTTTTCCATCGATAAACAAATTTGGCAACAGAAATTACCGACTGAAGGAAACATTGAAGAAATGGTCATTTCTAAATTTAGCGACGAAAACTTGTGTATCCATCGGTAACATTAGCAATTGAATTTTGGATTTCTGTCGGTAAGTTAAGGAAAATTTACTGACAGATTTATAGAATTCTGTCACTGCTTTGAGGACAGAATCCCAATATTATGTCGATGAATTTGTCGATGGTAAATCGTATGTTTGTCACTAAAGTTACCAACAAATATATATGTTTCCATCGCTAAATTTACCAATGGAAACAGTAACTGTCGCTAAATTTTTACCAACGGAGTGATATATTCCGTCAGTAACTTACAGATGGATTTATTTATTCCGTCGCTAATTAGCAATGGAATGTTATTTTCCATCGGTAATGTACCAACGAAAGTTATATTAGTGAAGGAATATTGTAATTCTGTCGGAAAATTTAACTTTGATAAATTTCTGTTGTCATTTCTCACTTCCGACCCGTGTTTTCTGTTTATAATCTTATGATTTTTTATATTTAATTTCTATAAATAATATAACATTGATTGATAGATATAAAGTAAACATTATCATGATTATTAATATAATAAAAAAATTAAAATGTACACGAATAAGTAATCATTGTAATTAACTGTAAATTAAGAATTTGTACAAAAACTTAAGTCTAGCAAAACATCAAATACATTCACTTACATAGGTGGTGAAGGTGGATGCTCTGACTGCTATGACGAGGTAATGTCCCTTTAGTTCAATTGAACCATCTTATTATGGAGTTGGGCTATGTGCTCTATTGATTGTTGCAACTGAGTTGTCAGCCTCTCTACTGTGCTCTCAAGTTGAAGGACTCTCTCATTTCACGTGGATCGCCTATTAGATCCAACTGTAGTGGATGTAGAGGATTGCGAATAACTTGTGTTCGCAAATGAATGAAGCTAAGCCAAAAATCCTTCCACGATGACCCCTACCGCCCATTATGTAACACCGGATTTTTCGAGCCTTTTGTGTTGTTCTGTATTTGAAGATCCTACTGTATATTGATGTATACATGGTTGTATATGAGTTTAAATATGTAATTGAATCCTTTTGGTACATATGCCAGTGATATTTAACATTATGTTCATCGGTATGCGAAATATTGGAAATTTCCGACACATAAGCTTTTAAGTGTGTAAAACCGAGTCCATCAGATTGATAAGACCGTGGTGGTTAAATTAAATGTATTCTAATGCCTTGGAGGTGATTAGGCATGATTTATAGACTTATTAGACACTTAGAAAGCTAAATTGGAGAAGTTGGTGTACATATGGACTTAATTGCAAAAT
>JAOSBL010000007.1:5198114-5208952 GCA_027568915.1 Erythroxylum roraimae
TAAGAGATTTCAAGGAAACACGCTCAAGTATGACGGTATAGTCTGTAAGAGTTGGATTCCGGAAACGGGATCCAACACCCTTCATGTTCCAAAAATAATTCATCTCTTATTTGGCTGCTCAAATGCCTATTTATATGAAAAACTAAGTTTCTGAGGAGATGCAAGGTTTGATGAACATCTGTGTATCCAACCGTGCATTAAAATAACGCCACTTTCATGATTATGCATGACTGTGCAAGTGGATACAATATCGTGCATCTTGCAGATCATTCTAAATCCTTCATTTTCTTGCATTTTCTTGTCCCGTCTTCATTCTAATACATCTCCTTTGTGTTCACAAAGACAAATGAGTTTGAACGTTAAGATGATGGCTCAAGGAATGTGCTTTGAACTCATTTTAGCTCTCGTGCTTCCAATTTGTACCTAAAACTAAATGTGAAGCAAAATGAGTATCTTAAGCATTTCATAATATTAATCGCTAAGTATTAAGGAGTGAATATATAAACAATCAAGCACACAACACTAGTATTAGAGCCAGATTGGAAGCCATTTATGGTGAGCAATGGTTGGTTAGAAGAATTTGGAAGTAATATGCTAGAAGCTTATTCGTTAGCATGTACCTAGTCCCATTAAGGAAGATAAAGGAATTAAGTGATTGCTCATCTTGATTAACTTGGTGATGTTTTTTATTAGTACCCAAAGGCATTTTGATGACATTTTTAGTAAGGAAAATAAGAGAGTTGGTTTATTGGAAGATGTACTGGTCCTCCTACGCACTACTCAAGGGGTGGCACAAGTTATTCCAATCTGATAGTTCCTAATCTAAAGCATTTTAATGGAGCTTGAGATGCTAAAGAATTGTAGAAATTTCTTTGGGACATATAGTAGTACACAAATGCTACAAGGTTCCTAAAGTTGATATTAAGTTTAACAAGCATGTACTTAGTTGGAGACGCAAAAGTTTTTTGGTGACCCAATAGGGTGATTTTAATGTTGGTCAAAAATGAATCAATATATAGGAAGTATTCTTCCGTGAGTTAAAAGAAATAATTCCTTCCTTGCAATACATTATGGTCGCTTATGAATTACTACAAAAATTATGACATAAGGGGACTATTCATAATTTTATGAAGGCATTTAGTTCATTAATGTTGGACATCTGTAACATATCTGAAGAAGATATTTTAGATAGATTTCTATTTAGATTTTAAACATAGGTGCATATTAAATTGTGTAAGCAAGTTGTTTAGCATTTGGCTAGCATAATTATAATACTAGATCATTTAGTTCATTTGTATCCAATCAGGATACAGAAGCAATTGGTGCTTCCAATTAGTCAAAGTATAGGGACAAGAAGAAAATGGAACTGTAAATATAAGGAAGAATAGGTATAAAATGATAAATGGAAAAATAAGGTGAATGGAAATGGGCCTCCATGTAATGGAAAAAGGAACAAAAAGAATAATGGTTTTTTCATTTGCAATGGACCTCACTTTGTTTGGAAATGTTCCAAGTTAGAGAAACTTAATGTAATGGTGGCTAAAGGTGAAACAAATGGTGAAGTAGCAACAAGGGTAAATCCTCTTTATTTTCTCTACACTCTTTTGGGTGATGTACTTATTACATATGCCTCTATTACATATAACAATTCGAATTAATGGTATAGGCATTATTATGATGGTTGATCTTAATCCCATATATACATTCACTATAAACAAGTTGATTGCTAAGTTCAAAATATGAAAGTAAGAAAGAGCATAAACTGATTTAGAATGGTGAATGCAAAATTGAGAGATGTTGCAATTGTAGTTTATAATATACCTATGAACGTTGATGGCTGGAGTGGCAAGATAAACATAATTGTCACCATCCTTGGATGATTTCAATATCATCCTTGGGATAAATTTCCTTTGACAACATAAAGTAGTAATATATCCATATCTAGGTTTAATCATGTTTATGGAGGAATATGTCCATTATTCTTTTAGATGTTATAAGCATATTGAAAAAAAGAAGCAACAACAAGCTAAAATCTCCTATTATTTAAAAAAAGACTATGGAAAAAGATTTAAAATGTAAGTAGAACATTTACCTTTCTTTAATAGTCAATGAGTGCCTAATATGATTGCTCATTTATTGGAAATCATACCAAGATCTTATGCTAACAAAATTTCCTAAGGAACTACCATAAAGGTAGCAATCAATCATGAATTAAGTTGGAACCAAGTTATATTTCCCATGCTCATGATCCCTATCAGATGTCCCTAATAAAAATAAGAGAGTTGTAAAGAAATTAGGTGAACTATTAAAAATAGGGTATGTTCAACTCTTGAAAGCTCTTTATGGTACTCCTATTCTCTTTCAAAAGAAGGTTGATGATGCATTACAAACGCATGTCAACGACTAAGTACTTAATAAGTTAACCATTAAAGAAAAGTATATTATTCCATTGATGTGTGATTTGATGGATAAATTACAAAAGGCTTCAATCTTTTCAAAGTTAAATCTTAGATCTGATTATTGGCAAGTCAAAACTACTGAAGCTGATGAGTCAAAAACAACTTATGTAACTCGATATGATGCATAAGAATTTTTTATCATTCCTTTTGGCTTGACAACACCCTCTACTATATTTGTAATTTGACGAATGATATTTTATGTGATTTCTTGGATGACTTTGTGGTGGTATTTCTTAATGATATAATTATGTATAACAATTATATAGATGAACTTATTTTCCATTTGCTATAGGTGTAAGAATGTTCATGGAAGAACCAACTATATGTTAAGATGGAGACATGTAAGTGGTTTAGGGTAAAAATCAAAATTTTGAGATACTTAGTAAGTAGGGCTAAGTTTGAATGATTCTTACAAAGATATAAGTCATTATAGAGTGGCTAGCCTATACTAAGGTGTTGAAGGATATTTGTCTATAAAGGCAAGTTATTCAATGATGGATATTTGTCTATAAAGGCAACATATTGTATAGTATTGAAGTTGGTTGACTTTACAGGGAACTCATGAGAGATTCACTTAAACCATAGTGAGCAAGACATCCAAATGTGAATAAATGATGGCATTACTATCATATTGTTACATGTAGCTACATATGGAACAAAAAATCAAAGCTTATTATCATACTCGCACTATGTTCCAAGAAAATAAAACTAAAAGGAAGGTTGGATTATTGTAGCATGTGCCTATTCATAGAGACTATGGATGTTACTATCTCTAGATTTTATTGTGGGATTCCTAAAGTGGGATGTAAAGGCTTCAATGTTGTTTGTAGTGGATGAGTTCACCGAATATGCAGTATTCATTACTGCTCCAATAATTTGTTTAATTGAAACTTCTATTGAGTTATTTTATTAGAATTTCATGAAATGCTTTGTCATTCCAATAGATATTATTAGTTATCGGGATGCTCGATTCATTAGGTGATTTTGGACTTCATTATACAATCTAATGGGAGCTTACTTTAAGTACTCTAGTGCCGATCACCTAAAAATAAATAGGAAAAATGAAACAAGTAATGCTCTGTTAGAGGACTATTGCCTAAAGCTAACAAAAGGTTAATTATTCATTCCACTTTCCATGTTTAGCTTTTTGTATAGGTTTTATGAAGGTACTAAAGAATAAAAAATGAGTAAGATCGTTGATTATCACTTGTACAATGTAAGAAAAGTCAACACATATAATTCCATGCACAATATGGGAGAAAAACACTTCCCTTTGGCATTTTGAGTTTAAGATTAGGATATTTTTTTTTGGCAAACCTCAAAATGAAGATGTTAGATCCTTTTGGTCGGGGAGGTTTATGAGACCATCTTATGCATTCCAATGAAATTTGAAACAAGATGAATCCTTGCTACTTACTGACCGATAAAACCAAGGCATGATGATGACATGCTCTAACATTGAACTTGATAACTTAGAAAGGCAACAAGCATTTGGCCTTTATAGCTCATGCATAAACTTACCAAGTGGTAGTGTAATCTACAAATTTTAAAGAGTCCAAAATCACCCTAACTTTATATTGGATTCAAGCAGTAACAATTACCTTGGTTGTTATTTGGTGATGGTTAATTTGATTATATCAAATGATGTCAAACTACCCCCCTAATAGTCGCCTTGCATAAGCAGACACACTAGTTTTCAATTGTTTGTATAAATTGTATCTTGTTCAAAATCATATCCCAAGCAGTTGGGATGTAACTATATAAAACTCCCTTGTCCTATTACATATAAAGGGGGCAACATATGGAGGGCATAATTTAGACTATGTTAGTCATCAACACAAATTGTAATTCATCTTCCTCAATCCTATAAAATTTCCACTTCTACAGTCTATTGAGTTCCATTTTCATTTGTCCCAAAAATCTTTAAATAACACACTTCTCGTAAGGAGTATAATGGAAGTACACCTTTACAGTGTTCGATAATTTGACATTGAGAACTTGGTTTGTAAATTAGGTTACGAACACAATGGATTTGTGGTAGAATCTTAGCCTCAACAGGATTACAAAATCATATCGAGTAAGAAGACTTCATTAAACACATTATATAAAAAGGTCCAATTGGTAACTTTAGTTCGACCTCACCTTAGCGTTCATGAGCTCCCAAGGATCTATGTATGTTATAAAACTTCGACTACCTTGTAATCCTTTTTCGGAATTAATACAATTTTCAATTCTTTGTAGCAACCCTTTTTGCAGCCAGTAGCATCAAACAGTACTACGATACCTAATCCACCTCTCCATACAAGTGTTATCAAAAAGGAAGGGCTGATTAGCTCATACGTTTCGATTTTAACCGAATATATTAGGAACTCAATAGAAGGTAGTACACAACTAGAACTAGGTATACACGAACTAACACAAGTTACAATCAGCAGAGGAATGACGAGTTTAAAACTTAGTTCATAAAATACACATTACGTAGATAGCTTTGATGTCCGACAATATTCCAACGTAGTCACGAACATATTCAATGATATAAAAGCCTCCCATTCGTCCATTTATTATCATGCACTTGAAGGTTGCAGACTACGTAGACTACAGAACAAGGGAAACATGGTTCAATCAAGCATTGTATCGAGAAAGATCAAGGAGTACTTAAAGATACTCTTAAAAGACAATACTCTTGAAGCTACATCTCTAGCTTTATACACCTTCTAAGGTTCTTCCCAAACATTTCATGACCAGTCCGAGACCAACTAATATGGATCCCTAGAATCCATTGAACGACTTCGATCAGATCTCACCTGCCAGAAAGTAGCACCTAAAATCAGAACCGCCACATATTCGACAGCCTAATTTCCGAGCAAATGCATCCACGTAACTAATCACATGATTGACAACAACAGTTCACACCAAAGGTCATGCAGAACAAGTAGGAGCGTATCTTGGTTTCCATGTACCTGGTTACAACAAGGCTGTAGGGCACCAAGAATGACAAAAAGAGAAGAAATTGCAGTATGATTGAATAATTTTACTTACAGATGAAAGTGGGGATCTTGACCTTGACAAGGATCTGCAAAAATATTCAGAAGCAAGCAAACTCAATAACCAGAAATATCCATTGTAATATTTTCACCCAAAAGCCTAAGCACAAAATTCCCAGCTGACGTCAGTCAAATGCGTTTCTAGAATTTCACCACTTCAAAAGGGACTAACCTAACTATGTCAATGAAACTATCTAACCAAATATCAAACACAGACTGTGTGGCAACAGATTCCCCCAGTCGATCACCGATAACTTAGACATTGGAAACATAGATGCAAGAAAAACGCTAAATGATGCTACCCCATCTATTCCCAACAAAAGGAGACCCACTTCCTGTCAGTAAGACCACATCCAAAGACAATGGGCACAATTTATCACTGGTACTATGAGTACTTTCAGGATACTCTTTACAAAGACAGATCCAGCCAAATTTCAACCAAAATCACACCACATAAATTTAGCATCCACCACATATTTATGCTGTAACTTGGAGTTATCTCCCCGGGGATCCTCCTCATCAGAAACAGCATACGTCCACAACCAAAGAGGTGAAGGCATATGAGGAACGCATCCCATCAAGTCCCTAACATCCAGTCCCCAAGTCGCAGCTCAAGATCAATCTATAAAACAAACAATGCAACCTTATAAACAATGAATGACAACCAGCCAATTGCTAATTCTTTGCTTAACTTCTTATACAGTTAGACTTGTCCTGGAGACAGAGGACTAGGGGAGATCTACCACAAACGGATGTATTATCCAAGACACAAGTTAAAAGAGAAACATTTCAAATTCTGGACCCATCCCTTGTGAAGTTTTTAAAAACAATGTGATTACCAAACTTCACTGGGAAAAAAGTGAAAAAGGCATTTTCCTAAAACTTCAGAGGATTGAAGACTTGAAAATAAAAGTGATAAAAACAATACAGACTAAAAACAAAGATCGCACTTGCATAAAGGAAATAACAAAATCAACTAAAAGGATGTCTTGAACTGCCAACCATCACAACCACAAATTGAATGAAGCCACTCATGGAGATGTCCAAAAAATCACCAACATTTATATTACGCATCCAACAGACACCAAGACCTCACCTAAACAGAAAGCATATACTGCAGACACAGTTGATTTCAAGACACAGCACTTACATCTAGCTGAAGGACGTGTATCTAGCTAACTCTTCCAAATATAATCAGACAGCAAATTGCAGTTGGTTACTAAATAAAGTAACATTCACATTTTCACTCTTTTGAAGCCTCTGGATAAGGAGAGCCAACTCAACTATTCAAAAAACTAAACTAAAACACTAACTAAACAAGACTCAAGGAAACAGATTCACGAGGAACAATAAAACCCAGAATCAACTAGCTAGAGCATTAAGAACAATACATCAACAAAGCTTTTCTTTTTAAGACCATAATTTGCATATTTGCCATTTCACCAAACATGAACAGCAGCAAAGCTCCCAAGGAGTTTACCAAACAACCAACTTCAAAGTAATTCAGTAGAAACTAAAATGTATACCTCGATAGAGATGCTGCTCTATGGGAATGTGATGAAACAGACCCAACAGGGGATACTGATGCATATCGATATGAATGCTTAACCCTAGGAGAGTAACTGTCATAAACAGGCTTTTAGTCAAATTGATTGCGAATAAAACATGGTCTCATGGTTCTTGCAAAATACCTTCTGCTCCTGTAGCTGTAGCTAGGACTGCGGCTGCGGCTGGGACTTCTCGAGTAGCTTCTAGAGTAACTTTGCCTTGATAAATATGGACTACGAGAAGGGCTCCTAGAATAGCTTCGTCTTGAATCATACTCCCTCACCTATGCACATGTCAACTAATAATAAATACTAGTAGTACAGGAAGAACATGGCCATAGAGTCACCCAATTACTTACCCTTATGTAAGCCCGAGAAAAGGCATTCCGAAATTCAGAGTCATCAAGTTTCCTAACCTGCAGAGACAAGCAACAGATTAGGACTGCTATGAAATTAATTATAAAGCCCTCAAAAACTTTGCAACCAAGTAATGAGTTGCATTATAATTTTGCAATAGCTTATTTTCCTACCGCGTATCTCATATCATCATAATTCGTGTAATCCACAATGCCAGTCATCCCTGAAGTGAAAAATAAATGAAAAAGAGTAAGTTTATTTTACAGGAAACTGTAAGGACCCACTTAGTTTCTAATATGACATCCCCAGTAAACCTATATAGTATGCAAAGACACGTTCAGGTCATGAGAAGATGATTAGTTAAGAATTTTTACATGATGAAGGAGAATCGATCTTTTAAAGATTCAATAATCTCTGCTCATTTGTCCACTTGATCAAAATATTTTAAGCTCAATTTTAGACCATCGAAATAATTTCAAGTCAACAACCAACCAAAAAAATACATCATTCAACTAACAACCAAAGAAAACATCTTTTTCAAAAAGAAAGCAAACATAAGGCAACAAACTAGTTTTACCACATCAAGTACCAGCAGATCACCCTACGACAAAGTTATTGTCTAATAGACTAATACATACACATTCTTAAGATGGACATCGTGCCATTTATTCTTACCATCCCGGTCTCGAAATACTTGAGAAAAACAGACATCCCCAGCTCGGCGCATATGATCCTGATAGATGTATAACCCAAGCCAATTTAACAGTTAATAACTTTGAAGACTCAAATACCCAAACTTGTTACTTAATCAGACATTACAAAACTTAACCGAGAACACCTTTAGATCTTGCCATGAAGCAGAAGGTGGCAATCCAGTAACCAAAACTGAAAGAAAAGAAGATAATCAACACTTAACAACAAACCCATAAAAGTATAATCAACACTAACAACAAACCCGTAAAAGCAAACAAGTGATGCTAGAGCAGCATATACCCCGATAATCTGAGCGCTTGGAAGGTCCACGGCTAACACTACTGCCACTGTAACTGCTATATCGGTCAACAGGTGATGAATGTCTTCTCCCACCATGAGCTAGCTCAACCTAACATGTCATACACTTGTTCAATAAAAGGATGATTAAAGATAGCAAACCCTTTCAATGAACTATTGCATCACTAAAGACAATAGCATAAGCAAGCAAGAGTATAAACAGACAGACCCGTAACCGGTGCCCATCAAATTTGTAGCCATCTCTCCCCTGGATTGCATCTTCAGCATCTCGAGGATCCTCAAACTGAAATAAAAATTCAGATAACTGTATAAGTGGCGTGTAACACTTAGAAAATGTGACATATCAAATAAAGTAACAAAGAAGGAAATTTTCAAAATGAAATGAGGTAACATTTAGTGGTTGGCGGACTTTTGCCCTTGAAAAGAAAAAGGAAATCATGGATGTAAAGAAACGCACCTCCACAAAAGCATAGCCTGGGGGTCTAGGTGGGATTTTCACATCGATGTCGACTATGGGACCATACTGCAATCAGAGAGCAACATCACGTAAAAAGAATCATTAGCAAGGCGCTTCAAAGTAAGTAGGTTATCTGCAACAATCTATTGATTTCCAAAGTAGGTAGGCAAAATGGAACAAATTCCAAACTTTAACGTTAACTATAGTCTAGCAAATATATACACATCCACGTATTCAAGAAACAAAATTACCAAAACCCAAATTTAAGACGCTTAGAGTAAAAGTACAAGTTCAATACTACAGAGTTAAAGCCAAAATTCAGCCCAAGTCCAGTTCAACACTTGGAACAACTTATGTGTTACGAAACATCTCAACAAAGAGAATACCTTGTAGAACAAATCTTCAACTTCTCGTACACGAATATCCCCTGGAAGATTTCCCACATAAAGAGTTCGGCTCGATCGACTGCTCATTGTTCCCTGTATCCCACAACAATACGTAATTAATCCTTCCACAAGTTATCTCACCTTTTGTCAGAAAAGAAAAGATTCATAATTTTAACGTACATGCGGAATAGTTAAGGGAGTTATTGCCTAATTCGGGGCCATGCACAAGAACAAGGAATCAATAAAATAGTAAAAACAAGATTGTCCACCAAAAGAAAATCAGACATTAGAAGACCAAGCAAAAAACCGATTTCCTAAGATTTACACGCCTAACTTCCAATTTCCCAACGTAAAGAACACAGGAAATCTTTCAGAAGTCATTATTTGAAAAGAAAATAAACCACCCCTTACATACGCAAACGCAAAAGATAAAAGGAATTAACAAAGGGTAAAAGAAAAACCTTTAGTTCCATAAGACGAGAACTCACCTCAACCTCAGATAAAGTGGAGACAGCAGAGAAGGTGAAGCGTAGAAGAAACTGGCTTTTGGCGTTGAGAGGAATTGTTTCTGGGCTTAACTGGACTTTTCTGGAAGATGTACTTTATAGTAGGAGGAGGAGGACACGTGTGAGGGGTGGCTCGTTTTAACCTCAGGTTTCGCCAGGATTTACAAATCAACATGTGGCAACGTGTCGGAATAAAAATCCAAAGCTATTTGGCTTCCTTCGGGGACAAAGCAAAAGGAGAAGAGCCACGTGGTTGGTTTGATGACATTTGGATGGTGAGCTTTGACTATTCTAGGGATTTTCAAGTCAATTAAATTTTGCAAATTCGAATTGATTTTTATCAATTTTGAACAAATTGGTTGTTATTTCCTTTTCCTACTGGTCCTAAGTACTTGGATGGGCGTCGAGTCTTTTAACTGTTTTCCTACGTTACCTTCCCATTTACGTTTTTGTCTTTCATGACTGCATTGTCCCCTATTGTTGACGGTACCGTCACTGTTGTCGGATAATAGTTTTTTTAATCTTCTTTTCTATTAGTATTTTTCACTGTTATTATTATTGTTATTATTAAACCACTACTTTTATCCTTTTATTAATTTTTCGTATTACCTTTTTTGTCTTGTATTGTTATTCTATTTTCTTAATTTTATCTCTCTGCATTATTTTTATATTGTCTCATTTACATGTGGGTCTACCAGAAACAGTCTCTTTATTATATAAGGGTAAGGTTGCGTACTATCGGACCTCCCCAGACCTCGCTTCTTTGCGAGATTTTGGACTAGGTGATAATGATGATGATTAGAGAGAAGGATCCCCTTTAAAGACTTAAACAGTACTTAAACAGTACTCTCTCCTATTTAAAATAAAAGTCGTTTTAGAAGGATGCACACTTATTAAGAAAGTTAATAAAATGTTTGATATACCCTTATTAATTTCATATTAAAGTGCCTTGAAAATATAATCTGTGTAATTAAGATGTGAGAGAAATTAAAGAGTAATTTTGGAAGTAAAATCATAAACATGCATAAAAAGTCACGAACGACACTTATTTTGAATAATTAAAATCCCTCT
>JAOSBL010000007.1:5217736-5230642 GCA_027568915.1 Erythroxylum roraimae
GTTTGACTCTTTGGACGGACACAAGAATTCTGGGAATTTTCTGGGAACGTCTCTGAACAAATGGTTTGTTCTTCCGCACAGCGTGCATGTGATGCGCGCATAGGGACGATCTCCATCATTTTATGTAGTCCGAGTTCAATCCGAACCAATAAGGGATCCCCAAATTGCCTATTAATGAAAACAATTTTGAAATCAAGCCTACTTTATTGAATATTTTTCAAATTAATGTTCAATTCTATGGTTTACCATATGAGGATCCAAATGCTCACCCTTACTATTTTTTTGGAAATTTGCAGTACATTTAGGTATAATGGATTATCCGAAGAGAAAGTAAGGATGAGGCTCTTTCCCTTCACACTGAAAGATCGAGCAAAGGCATAGCTAAATTCTCTTATTTTGGAGCGTGTAACTACATGGGACCAGTTAGTGCAAGCTTTCCTAGCTAAATACTTTTCATTAACAAAGACGACCCGAATTGTCAAGGAGATCACAACCTTTCAGCAGTATGAGGAGAATCCCTCTACGAGGCAAGAGAGAGATTCAAGGAGCTATAGAGAAGTTTTCCTCATGACAACCTTGCAAGAGAGTTATTATTGCAAACATTTTATAATGAAGTTAATGCAGCAACCATGAGTATAATTGATGTAGCAGCCAAAGGCTCATTGATGAGAAAAACCATCAACGTTGCATATGATCTGATTGAGGATATGGTCACTAAGAACCATTTGTGGTCAACTGAAAGAAGTAGACCATACAATATGAAGGAACAAAACAGAATCATGGTAATAGAGTCAGCTTTAGCCATACAAGCGTAGATAACGATATTAACCAGAAAGCTAAACAGCATCAATGCCTCATCCAGTTCGACAAACGCAATGCAACAAGTTTGTGAAATATGTGGACAATAAGACCATACGTCAATAGAATGTTATTTGATGAACAATTATGGAACGAAATAAGCAAATTATTTAGGTGTGTCACAACGGTTAGGTAACAATTCTTTCTCGAACACTTATGAATTTGGTTGAAAAACACCCAAATTTTTCTTGAACTAACAATACAAGTGCAAATTTGAGACCACAAAGACTGTCAGGATTCCAAGACAGGTTAGAAATTTAGGAGTCAAAGTATGAAAGCCTCAAGTCAAAGATGGAATCCCAATTTGTCAGAATAATTGTTGCGATAGACTCTATAGTATCCAAGGTTAATAGTATGGATGAAGAACAGAAAAAGACACAAACAAGGACTGAATTGATGCTCAAGAATCATACTTCTTCCATTCACAACCTACAGGTGAGTCAGCTTGCAACCACATTGATAGACAAAAATTCAGGTAACCTTCCCATTTAAAATTTGTGAATTTGCATAACCTGAGAGAAGTGCATAGACTGATGCACAATCGTGTATCCTTTATATGGTTCAAATCTTTATTTCTGTGTTTTTATCTGAATTCTTCTCTTTTTAATCTATGAAGGCAATTACAACCTATAAACACACTTGGAGTAAATTAAATACCAAATAAATAATAACAATATAGAATATAAAGCAAAAATACATCAAATATGAAATATAAATATAGTTAATAATGCATCTATCATTAATTTATGAGGAGATATTCTCTTGTTTAATATGCCCCTAGCATAAACCTAGTTTCCAAGGTCGTAGAAATAATGGGACATTTTGGATGTGCCATGGACTTGCTTCCATTACCTTTTTACCGCTATATTCAGAAGAGAAGCTAAAAAAGATAAGGTTGTCTTTTGAAAGCATAATTGTTGGGTCCGTGTTTTGCGTACCGGGACCTCCGGTACGCAAAACACGGACCCAACAATAACTCTGCCCATACCTTTTCCCTTCTATTGTTTTGTCACCTAATTGTTTATAATAGGGAAAGGGTGGCGTTTACTTAAGAAAAAACCTACCAGTGTAAAAAATTAACTCTTCATACCCTCCTTCAAAATCTCCAAATTAGATGTTACTATACAGCAGCCATCTGAGTTTGTTAATAATAAATACTCCAAGGAAGTATTAAAACTTTCACCAAACACCTTTTTATAGTTTATTTGAGGGTTGAAAAAATGAGTAGCAAATGGAAGGGGAGACTTGGATGAAGGTGGATATTTTTTTAGGAAAAGGAGAAATTAGTAGGTGTAGGGGGCATTTAAGCACTTGGATCAGATAAAGGCAATATGGTAGAGTAAAAGGAGGAAGGAATATGTGAAAATGTCAATTCATCCAACAAAATTTGACCATTATTTATCAGACAATGAGCCATTTGCTAGGAGAGGCAAAACCAGTGTGTCTTGAGAAAGAGGTTTAAAAAGTAGTTACCTAAAATAGTAACATTGTAGAGGGTAGGACACAAAGGTTACTAGAAAGGACCAAAATGATATAATCCTAAATTTAAAAAAAAGTTTAATAATAATAAGTTAAATTTAGGGTGAATTTTGAAATATTAAAAAGAAGTTGGAAGTTACTTCTTTAATAATTTTATAATCAATAAAATAAAAATTTGATTAAATTATTTCATATATTTGGCCGCCGATTTCTTAGGTTGGACTCCCTAATTTTGTACATACAACTAACTTGTGTCAAAGTAAACGAGACAACGCCTGCGTCTTCCGTTTGGAAAGAGGGACGTCTCTAACTTGGCTTTCGCTTCTCTAATCTCTATGCCCACCTGGGCTATATAAACAACAAACTCCCCCAACATTTAGTCTTCAAAGATTTTGACAAAAATGGCCGATGTTAAAAGCAGGGTTGAATCTATCAGGGAATGGATCGTCGACCACAAGCTTAGAACTGTTGGTAATTACTTCTGCAATTTCTTTTCTGGAGGCCTAAAAAAGTTTCTTTATCGTTGATTAGATTTCCTTTTTATGTTTGAAATGAAGGTTGTCTGTGGCTTAGCGGAATTGCCGGTTCAATCGCCTACAATTGGTCGAAACCCAACATGAAAACCAGCGTCAGGATTATTCACGCTAGGTAAAGTAAAACTTTCTAATCCCTCATATTTATTCTTGATTTGATGAGGCGTTTTTGCCTTTGTTTTTATCTTGTCTGGAAATAACAAGATCTTTTCATTAGGCTGGTCAAATCTGGTTTTTTCTGTGAAACGTAGTTTGAAGGTTTTACCCAATGATGCGCTAAACTTGATTCTCCAAACTTGGCCTATTGCAAGAGAAGATGTTTCTTCCTTCATATCCATAAACTGAAAAGATCCATGTGAACAGATTCGTTTGGGGGTTGAAATTGAGTTCCTTCCTTATATTATTCTTCTTTGTTATTTGTTAAACTTATCAACATTTAGAGAATTTTGTAGGACATTTTTTGACTATAAATTTTGGTATGCGGCATAATCTCGTTGTTTGATTAGTCGCAGCAGCCAATTGCGCGCTGCAAGACACATAGATACTACAACACCACAAGGGTTATATGTCCTTGTATCGTTTAAGTTCTTTCCAATTTTCTATATTGTTCCAACCTTCGAATTTTGTGAAGTTAAATTGTTAGATGCTTATCTTTGTAGTTTTCACTTATGGTGATATCACTTGCGAAACTTTCGTTAGTATGATGCCATATAGTTCTTCATCAGAAAGAGCTATTCTTTTATCTAAGTGGGATGTCTATATACATTGTTATTACTTGTACCCCTCGCTCTTTCAGCACTCTTTTAGACTTGGTTCTACCATGCAGTCGTTTTTTGAGCTTGCACATGGAACTTATTTGTGCTATTGTTTATATTCTTTCAGAATTTTTAAATTTATCCTTCAATAACAGTTTGTTGTCGTGCCTTTAACTGATTGCTTGCTTACGCATACTTTGAGTCTTTTCTTATTTTTTTTGCTGCAACTTCAATTTAGGTTGCATGCTCAGGCCCTTACTCTGGGAGCATTAGCGGGTGCTGCATTGGTTGAATACTATGACCACCGAACTGGAGCCAAGGCTGAACGCTATGCAGATCTTGTCCATCACAAAGACTAAATGATTGATCACTTGACAAGCATTTAGTGATACCTTGTTAATTGTTGCAACAATTGGATTATTATAGGAATTTGTTCATGAAGAGGCTGTGGTTTTGTCCACTTTTCTTAACAACTGGTTGTATTGGTTAAATTATGCAGCAGCTAAGGGTGGTGGGACAGACTGAAATAAAGAGAGAGTTTTTCAGTAGAAGAAAGTAATATGGGTCTAGCACTGTTCTGTTAGATCGGATTTTAGATTGGTGTATAACAGTCAAATTGTCATAAACTTCATAGTGACTTTGACCTCTGGATACTAATTTTGCATATTCACAGATTTCATTAGTTTCAATACTTTTGCCCAATTCTGACTAGAATTATTTCTCAATCCTCGTCCTCAATCCTTAGTTGTGTTGTTAATTTTAGCTCATGTAAGGATGGCAACGAGTCTTGTCTAATGGGGCCTGCCAAATCCCTAAAATAGGTGGCTTGAGTGGTTTTCGTCATTCCAAAAATAATGTCATTGTGATTTAACTTCTTGAACTTACATTATTTTGATTTAGATTTTCTTAAATTTATGTATAAAGATGACGTCATATTGAGAAGGAGGATTTGGGTCATTTGGATTGGGTTTTGAGTTAATTCTCTAGGCTCGAGTTTAGTTTGAAGTTCAATTAACTTAGTCCTACCCTATTGATTTCGAACCAGGTTTGAATTGCAGTGTCTATTCATATGGACGGTTTAAGTTGCAAAGAAATGATTTACAATCAGCAAATTAGATGATAGTATTAGTATGTGTGAAACAATATATAAATAATATTATTTTATTTTATTTAAAACTTGTTATATTTTCTAATTGTTAATAATAATTTTTATTATTTTAATATGATAATAAATTAAGTTTTATTTAAAAATTATTTGTTATGTAATAAAAATAAATAAAATAATTAATTTCTAATCTTCAAATACTCACAATTCTAGAAGTCTTCAATTTGTCTTTAGGCTAAGGATGAATAGCTTGCCTTTTACTTATTTATGAATTCCTATCTTTGCTAATACGATGAAGTGTCAAGACTGTACTTAGAGAAATACAAAAAAGTCATCAACTCTTGGCAAAATAGAGCTCTTTCTTAAGGTGGGAGAGCGCAATTGATCATTTTAGTGCTTAATAATCTACACAGACATTGGATTTCCAATCTTCTCTTAAAAGAATCATTAAGGAGGTGGAAAAATGTATCAAAAACTTTCTCTGGTCTGGAAAGCGCGACATTTCTAAGAATGCAAAGGTTAAATAGGAACAACTTTGTTGGTCAAAAAAGGAAGGAGGTCTTGGTCTAACCTCTATTACAATCTTTTCAGACAATGTAGATTGCAAAGAGGATCTAGAGATTATTTAAGGACAAAAAATCCCTTTAAAGTAAATGGATCAATGAGGTTTATCTCAAAGAGAGTGACAAATCAGGGAGAGGAAGTTCTTCATTCAAATCTTAAGAAAAAGACATTTAGTGTACCCTTTCATCAATGTCCAAGTGGGAAATGCAAATGATAATTAGACATCCTTTAGCCCTCTTCACCTCAGAAATGATATTCCTATCTTATTTGCAAGAATTCCATCACATGCTCAAATTTATAGCATCATTGAAAACAACTCCCAGCATTTTGATGGTAGAGGATTTGAAAGGTCGCAGATCGATCTACAAAACTATCAACCTGATTCTTCCACCGTAGACAAACATATTTGGAATTTAACTTCCAATGGGGATTTCTTAAATTCCTTTTACATTAAGGCTCTTAAACCTCCTACCCTAGATGTAACATGGTTCAATGTAGTATGGAAAGCATCTTTGAAGCCCAAAGTCTCATTCACGACTTAGGTAGCAGCTAGATGAAGACAACAGACAAAAGACAAAAGACAGAATTATGGCTCTGTTAACACTCTTTGTGAATTCTACAATACTGAAGAAGAAAGTATAGCCCATTTATACTTCAAATGTGAATTCATAGGCTCCATTTGGGCTAGCATTCAGCACACCTAGGCCAATATTGCTTTGAATCAAGTTGGAACAAGATACTTGAATGTGTAGAAGCAAAATATCTTATGGGGAATGACAAAATCTACTTAAGTCTTAGCCTTAATTGTGCAATTCATGTTATCTAGAGGGAAGGAAATCAAAGAATTCATCAGAAGAAAAGAATTGACAAGTACACTCTTATTGATAATGTGCACTATTGGATTAAGGAAACTTTAGTAGCTCAGTAAGTGATTGATCAACTAAGCTCTCACCTCAGAAGAAAGTGGAACCTAGTTTCTAGTTTTTCCTCTGAAATCAACTATGTTGTTGTATCTTATTTTACTTGACTCTCATTGTATAGTCCTTTTTTGACGCCTTTCATGGTTATTAATGAATTCTTTATTTATCTTTCAAAAAAATAATTAATTTGATTAATTTTTATATTAATTAATAAAATTGTAAAATATTTATTATATTATCATATTTAAATATTATTATTCATGTAAAAATTATAAATAAATATTTAATATAAATTTATTTTATTTTATTAATTAGTTTAAATGATAGTATAGTAAGTCTTTCATTAGATTTTTCTTATATAATATTACTAATAAATAAGATTATTGATATGTTATAATAATTTATAATTATATAATAATATTTATTTAATTTAATTATTTATACTCATATCTTTTTATAAATAATAAATTTATACATTTGTAAAATATGAATTATAAATAATTTAATAGTAATAACTTTTTAGGTGCGAACAACTCTAAGTGATGACACGCTAATAAAGACACTGACTTCGAATGGATAGTACACAAATCAATCTTGTCATAAACTGTTCACTAACACTACTATGCAACTCCCCTGGTTCTCTCTTATATGGAAGCATTCTCTATGCCCCAAAGCTTCTTTTATTACTTGGCTTGTGATCAGAAATAGAATCCAAGCTAAGAATCAATGGCATGGAAGCGATGATGTGTTATATTTACTATGCAATAGAGAGGTCGAGGACAGAGAACATTTGTTCTTTCAGTGTAGCTTTTCTAAAGTTATTTGGAGTAGTATGTTACACATGTTACCAAGTAATAGCAGTGGTTACAGCGAGAGCTAGTCTTAAGTTGGGTTATCAAAAATTCTAATCAAGCTCACCTTAATTCGACACTGTACAAAGGAGTCTTCATCATCACCATTTATAATATTTGGAGGGAGAGAAATCAAAGGAGATTCACAGATGAAATGTAAGGCCCCAAACTGTACACTAGTTGAAATGTTACATGTTCATGAAAGTAAATGTGATAGGTGTTGAAATTGTGATATCATTGTGACTTATATATGTCTTGAATCTTGGTTTGATGGACCATGATTAGTAACTTGGAATTAATTGATACCATTAAAAAATTGATGTGTTAAAATGTACATTTGGACTAGGAAAATTATCAAGTGGCAAGATAAGTTGGTACATAAAAATTACTATGACTAAGCTTATACATTGAATGACATTTGGCAGCATTGGTTGAGTAACAAATGGCCTAATAGAATTATGACATTTGGTAGCTTAAATGGATGATAAGTGGCTCACTTCTACATGTGACATGTAGGTTGATTCATTGAAGGACATGTGCCCTTTCAAATTTATCACACCTAGCACAAAACAAGTGCTGAATCATTCCAACCTATTTGATGTTTCTACTGCATTTTCACTATCCCTTACACCTCTCCACCGAAACTCTCTCTTTTATTCTCACAAATTCTTGGATTTTTCTTTAATTGGGATCATCATCATTTGACATCTTTGCAAGATGCTTCATCAAGGAAGCTAGATCTTGTTACCTTTTATGTTGTCTTTTTGGTGCTAAGATTTGCACCTTGATCTTAGATGTGTGTTGGTTACTTGGAAGGGCTACATTAGTTGGTTCTTTGGGGTTGAAAATTGAAATTAAATAGATAAGGAAATTCTAAACTTGATAGCTTGTATTAATACAAGTTCTATTATGATTGAATTGGCATGGAATGTGTGTTATGATGATGATAAATGAGTGCTGAAAAATTGATCCTTGTATGGAAAATTTTGTTTTCGTTTTGATGTATGAAAGATAATGATTTGTGAGTTGCCTAATGAATGATTTTTAATTGGATTTGGACATGAATTTGATAAAGGATTGAAGCACGAATAAGGTAAAATTGAAGTGAAATTGATGGACTTTGGTGAAGGTGTGTTGGATGGAATATGAAGGAGTTAAAATTGGAAACAAAATGAAGGTCATAGATGAGTGAACCTTCAGTTCAGTCATCCCACAATCGTGAAATATATATGGAACCTTCCCACAGTCGTGGGAAACGCTTTGTAAGGGAAAATGGTTGGTTTTGTACATTTGTTGGACTATATATATGGAATTAGTTAATTAAAGGTTGAATAAGGTTTGGATTATTAATGGAAGTAATAACTTAAGGTAGGTGTTATTTGATAACAAAGTATATAATTTTGGAACTTATAAGTTGTTAAAGGAATGAAGTTTACTTATGAATGCTAATATGATTTAAAGAACAAGCGTAATGTGTTAGTTGTGAATGTTTGTGAATTGGGAACTTGTGTGAATACACGTAATATGTAATTACTTAATGTATTCATTGGTACATTATTGAAAATGTTTATGTATATAAGACATGTTAAGTTTGATCAAATGTGAAGGAATATGTTAAATTTGAGCAAAATGGAATAAAGTCATATGCTATGCAGTACATCACTTACAAGTGATTATGAAATTTGAAATGTTTTATTTTTAAAACTGCCAAGTCCTAGTCGTGGGTAAATAGGCATGCCTAGAAGGGTTTGCAGTTGCTTCTATGACACTAAGGTGTCTTCTGTAACTTGACACTAAGGTGTCTTCTATACTTGAGACTACGGTGAGTTCTGATAATTGACACAACAATGTCTTCTGATACTGAGACATAAGTCTCTTATATTCTATGATACCAATCATAGGTATCTTCTGTTCTGGTCTCCGTTACCCACTTTTTTATAAAGGACTAGCAGGCTAATTTGTTTTGTGTTTTGATATATGTTCAATTCTACAACAGGCTAAGTTCTGATTTGATACAAGATAAATTGTGATCTGCTATAAGTTCTGTTCTATACTAACACAATTATATCCTGTTCTGAGACTTTTATGCTCTGTTCAGAAGTAATGATGTTATGTTCTAATATTTATATGATTTGCTCTAATGCATGATATTCTGTTATGATGAATTATATTCTGTTCTGATGCTTTTAACGGTCTGATCACTCTTTAATTTGAATAATTAAATATTGTTTATGATATGATCTGATTGAGTACATGTGAATGTTAGACGACTGTTAGAAACAGCCACCATTTTATATCTTGTTTAGTTATTTGCCCACTAAGCTAAATGCTTAGCATGGTGGTTTTGCCTCCACGTAGGTTTTGATAAGAAGATTTGAGAATGGGATAAAGACAACTGCAGTGGCCAAGAAGGAAGTGTTTTGTTTTGGAAAATGTTCAGTTTGTTTTTGAGTTGTACTCAATATAATAAGACATTTTGTATTTTTGTGTATATGGTTTGTAATAACCTTAATACAGGATGAATTTAGAATTTATGACATGTATTTTAATAAGTACAAGATGTATGATATGTTCTGTTTTTAACTCAACAAATTATGAATGTAAATTATATTGCTTTATTTTCAAGGAACTTGTGGAGTATCTTGGTATGTGTTAGGTATATTTTGTATGGCATCTGTATATCCTCTTAAGGGGTATTCGAGTGCTACAATGTTTGGTATCAGAGCATGGTTTAGACGATTTTGGTTTAACCAGCGCTTAAATATTGCTTGTACGTGAGTATAAGAGTTATGTTTGGCCTAATGCGGTTTGTCCCATATTTTGGTTTTAGATTTAAGTATGGAAAGATCTCACTTGGTTTGTTATATCCTATTTCGATTCCTCAATAGAAATGGGATAACATTACCATGGATTTTGTCACTGGACTTCCTCTCACTCAAAGGAAGCATGATGTTGTATGGGTGATTCTGGATAAGTGCACCAAGTTCACCCACTAAGTTCGCCCACTTTTTACCTATTCGTCCTAATTATTCATTGGATAGGCTTGTAGATATATATATATATATATAGTGAGGTTGTATGGCGTACCGTTGTCTATTATTTCTGATCATGATAATAGACAACAGTACCCCAGACAGATGGACAATCTGAATTGGTGATTCAGATACTGGAAGATATGCTTCAGGGTTGTGTGTTAGAATTTTTAGGAAGTTGGGATAACTATCTTGCTCTGATGAAGTTTGCCTACAACAACAGTTATCAGACTGGTATTGGCATGGCGCCTTATGAAGCCCTATATGGTAGGAAGTGTGTAGACAAAATAGAAAGGAAATCAAAATTTCTATTACCTGGAGAGGTTGAACTTGGAACTGGAATGGTTGTTTAATTATCACGTTAAGAGTTTATAAATTGGTATAAAGTTATATTATTGGATTTGATATCATAATTTCATGATGGTTACATATTTTATGTTTATGAATTGGTTGAGAATATACTTAAGTAAGATGAAATAAATGATAGCGATATATGTGGAAGTCCTCAAGTGAGTACACATTTGATAGTGTGGTTACTTTGGCGAATGATGTCATTGAGCACATATGTAGTACATGCTTGGATATGGTACAGGGAGTAATATATGACATATTGAATGCTCTTAAGTCCTAAACCCCATAGGTAAATTCTGAGATGAATCAGAATAGTGCAGTGGAAGCATGGATTTATGTGAATATAAGTCCTAAACCCTATAGGTAAAATTCTGAGAAGAATTAGAGTAGTGCAGTGGAAGCATAGAGTTAAGTGAATATATTGAAATGGTGACTACTAAGGATAGGTAACTTTGTATAGTCATAGAATACTTAAATGTTATCCAGAATCAATTAAGGTCAAGGTATCATTAGCTTAAGATATTAATTGGTGACTTTGAAAATAAATCTCTAAATAAGATGCAATGATCTTAATGGTACATACCAACGCATAAGAGTAAATGTACATGCCTATCGTTTCACTGATCTTTAGTGTATAGAACATTCTGATTATGTGATATATGATGATAGTTAATCTTATTGAGATATTGTGAATGGTCAAAAAGCAGCGATGAACATAGTTGACTAATAAGGATTTCGTGAACAGTGCAGATCATTGAGGAAAGAAAATTTTCTTTTCATAAGAACTTTCACTGAATTGTATCATGTAGACCAAATGTTCCATTTTTAGGAATGGACAAATATTGAACAAATCATAAGTAAATATTGGAGTCTGATAATTATGATACTCAGGCCCAAGAAGCTACATAGGAAATTGAAGAGAACATAAGACAACATAGCCCCCATTTGTTAAATCAGTCAGTTAAGAATTTCAAATATGAAATGCTTTTAAGGAGGAGAGAAATGTAAGGCCCCAAACTATACCCCAGTTGAAATGTTACATGCTCATGAAAGTAAATGTGATAGGTGTTGAAATTGTGATATGATTGTGAATTACATATGTCTTGAATCTTGGTTTGATGGACCATGATTAGTAACTTGGAATTAATTGATACCTTTAGAAAATTGTTGCGTTAAAATGTACATTTGGACTAAGAAAATTGTCAGGTGGCAAGATAAGTTGGTACATAAAAATTAGTATGACTAAGCTTATACATTGAATGACATTTGGCAGCATTGGTTGAGTGACAAATGGCATAATAGAACTGTGACATTTGCTAGCTTAATTAGAGGACAAGTGGCTCATTTCTATATGTGACATGTAGGTTGATTCATTGAAGGACATGTGCCCTTTCAAATTTATCACACCTAGCACTAAACAAGTGCTGAGTCACTCCAGCCTATTTGAAGTTTCTACTGCATTTTCACTATCCTTTGCACCTCTCCATTGAAACTCTCTCTTACTCTCACAAACTCCTGGATTTTTCTTCAATTAAAATCATCATCACTTGACATCTTTGCAAGATGTTGCATCAAGGAAGCTAGATCTTGTTATCTTTTATGTTGTATTTTTGGTTATAAGATTTGCACCTTGATCTTGGATGTGTGTTGGTTGTTTGGAAGGGCTAGATTAGCTGGTTCTTTGGAGTTGAAAATTGAAGTTAAATAGGTAAGGGAATTCTAAACTTGATGGCATGTATTAATACAAGTTCTATGATGATTGAATTGGCATGGAATGTGTGTTATGATGATGATAAATGAGCACTGGAAAATTGATCCTTGTATGGCAAATTCTGTTTTCGTTTTGATGTATGAAAGATAAAGATTTGTGAGTTGCCTAACGAATGATTTTTGAATTGGATTTGGACATGAATTTGACAAGGGATTGAAGGATGAATAAGGTAGAATTGAAGTGAAATTGATGGACTTTGGTGAAGGTGTGTTGGATGGAGTATGAAGGACTTAAATTTGGAAAAAAAATGAAGGTCATGGATGAGTGAACTTCGGTTCACTCATCCCACGATCGTGGGATTTATATGGAACCTTCCCACGGTCATGGGAAATGCTTTGGAAGGGAAAAAAGTTGGTTTTGTACATTTGTTGGACTATAAAAGGTTAAGGTACTTTTCAATGGTGTAATTGGACTTGATTAAGGTGTAAAATGAACCTATTTTGATATGGAATTAGTTAATTAAAGGTTGAATAAGGTTTGGATTATTAATGTTGGGACCCGATCAAGAATACCGGACCCCAACCGGAAAAGCGAAAAACCGAAGCGAAAGAACGAATCCAAAGCAAAACGAATAGCAAAGAGCGGAAACGAAAGAACGGAAGATAAGCCAAAAGAACGGAATACGAACGAAAGCAAAGCGAATTCAAAACGGAAACGGAAAACGAGCACGAAGAGAGCGAAGCGAAA
>JAOSBL010000007.1:5244330-5256956 GCA_027568915.1 Erythroxylum roraimae
AGAAAGCAAATTAAAAACTCAACCAAATAAAATGTTTATTAAATTTGAAAATGAAATAGAAAATGAAAAATAAAAGTGGAACTAAGTTGCTTCTTAAGAATTTGGTTTGAATGTTTATAGAAAATTATTTATTAGAATTTGACCTAATAGACGGATGTATAAGTAGGCGAATAGTACTAACTACTAAGGTATATATGAGAACTGAGTTATAAGAATTCCATTTTCTCATATTGAACTAATAAAGATATCTTAAGATTCACCAAAATTAAGACGGGACTCGGACAATCAGGGGATATTAAAGAATAATTCAAGAACTAAATTTCCAAAGTCTTCCCATGTCAAAGCCTATGCAATCCCACTTTTTTTTTCTGCATTTCAAATACCAAAGTCTTGGGGCACCACTGGGGCCCAAGTAACTTCGTCCATGAGCCTTATATGGGACAGTTTAGGCACTCGGTCACAACAAAGTAGTAAATAAAATGTGGGTCTCATGTGCACTGCATATGTATAATATGAGTGATTAAATTGTATTAAATGTGAAGTATGAAATGTGTAGTGAGGTGAATTATGTGCTACATGATTGGGTGAGCCATCAATGATGGTCACTCATTGAGTTCGTAAAATTCACCTAAAATTTGCAATTATTTTTCAGGACTCTGAAGAATACCACGTTAGGCATACAGGAGTATACATACTGCATGCAAGGGAAAGATAGAGGTCGGGATCAGTTCGCATCTGCATTAGTGCTTTTCCTGTTTTGTATAAATTTGTATTCCGTGATTTCTGTAAAATAATGTATTCCGAAATTCTTGTACAATGTGTATACTAAGGTATTTATGTTGTAATAGAAAGTCATTATGACTAAAAATGTTTTGTTTTCGTAATGGGCCCAAATGGAAATTAAAATTTCGATGATTGTTTTGCAATGATTGAGAATGTTTATGAAATAAAGTGGACCCGATTTGGTTATTGATTTTTTTGCAAAATGTGTATATGTTGTTATTTAAAAAAAAATTGTACTGAGTTTTGACTATTCGAGTGCTCTAGTATGTCACCCTCGCGGGGCACGGACTCGAATATCTCTCAGGATGTTAGGCACGTGTCTTGCAAGAGTGGGTGCTACAATTACCATTCTTCTTTTTTACTCTTTTTTGTTTAGAACGATTGTTTATATAAAAGGCTGAAGCTGAATGTTTACTTGTACTTGGTGAAATTAGTTGTTTTTGTAATAAATCGAAACATTCACTAATAAATTCTTGTACATCTTGTTGTATATATGGTATATTATTTTTAATATTAACTTCTTGTATAGGATCTTTTAATTTTATTTCAAATAATTAATTATTAATACTTTTTAGAAAGTCAACTGGATGATCACTACATACTTGTTCTATTAAACTTTCTATTTCATTTTGTAGAGTAAGATTATTAAGAAGATGGAATTGTAACTGATTTAATTTTTCAGTTATTAGTTGTAGAGTTTTATAATAAGTTGTATGATAGATAGGAATTTTAAGAATTATAGATTTTTTTATTTAAAGATTTTATTAATGATGTTTTTAAAGTTATGCAATGTAGATATTGACAAAAAGGATTGTATAATTTAATAAATTTGTTTCCTAAAATTAATGGTAATCCTGATTCTTGTTGATATATTTATGGTATTATAAAGGTATAATTTTCAATAATAACATTATTATAATAATTGACATACTATATAGATTTAATGCTTCCATCTGCTATTCTTATTTGTAAAGGGTTATTTAATTTTTTCCAATTATTTAATAATGTTTTCGAAGCTATACAAATGATAGCTCTTGTATCTATATAAGCATTAAGTTTTTTTACTCTAAATAATCACTTGAATAAAAGTTGTATTCGGATTCAGTTGTTAATTTTGAAGTTTGGAGGTCATATTGATATAATGAAAAAATTGTTGAATTTGGTTCATACTCTGATTCTATAGGTTCTAGATTATATTTTAATGCTGAATTTAAAATATTAATTTTTTTCTTTATATTTATTTTGGTTTCTTTTTGGACAAGTGTTTGCATAATGACCTTTTTCTTTATATAACCAACATCTACATTTTTTCTTATTTTAAGGGCAATATTTCTTTTTTTGGTTTATATTGTCTATAAGCCTTTTTTCTAGAAAAAACTTTTTATAAGGTTTAAATGGAAATTTTTTTATATGTGTTTTTGGGATATTTTAGCCATTTATTTTTATTAGATTTTGTTTGTTTTCTTTGTATATGATAGGTAGAAAATTCACATCCATATTGTTGAGGAACCTCTAAATATTTAGAACAACATAATTGAATATCTCTGTGTCGTAATTTTTTATGTAATTTTGTTTCTAAACATTTTTGTGATAATACTTTTTTTGTTATTGAAATAGCACGGCCCAAGTTATATACTACTAAATTAGCATTTTGTTTTATTAAAAATAATTCTTCTACTGTTTTGTTTATTGGATAAAGTAATTTTTGGATAAATATTTGTATATACATTTCTTGTTCTATACAAGTTAATTTATAGTAATATTTTTTAAACTCACAAATATATTCTTCTAAATAACAGATATCACATATGAGTATATTATTTAAATTTCATAAGGCATTTTTTTTCTTTCTTCATTTTCAATTTCTTATTTATAAGAGGTTATATGTTGACCAATAAATTCTTTATAAATCTCATTAGTAACTACATGAAAAGCTTTTATTGGTTCGACAGCATTAAGAAATTCAGCAGTATTTTTTATTCGTATTTCATTATCTAATAAAAAATTTAGCACAATACCAGTAGTTTTATTGGTAATAAAATTCCATAAAGTATTTATATTTGATAATCCGTCAAAAGGTTTTTCTGATTTTATAACTAATGCTAATTTATTATACCATTCTAGTAATAATTTTTCTAGTGATAATACGCAGTCTAAATTAAGAATTCCATATAGTCCTAAGATTATATGTTTTGGTGTATATTCTGAAGGAAATTTTCTTATTTTATTATCTTTTTTATAATATCCAAAACGATTAAATTATTCTGTTTCAATAGGTTTATAATTCTATCCGTAAATAATTTCATCTTGATTAGTAATAAGGTTTAAGAGTACATATTTTAAAGAATTATTATCATTATTATTATTTTCTAATGTTAATTTATTGACTAATTGTGTAATTTCATCTAACTGATTTTTTATATCTTTTTCTATATTTTCTATATTTTCCGTGATTTTACTAAAGTAATATTGTGATATACTCCACTGCTGGAAATTCCACGCTTTAGATTGTCTAGAAGCAAAGTTGTCTTCTGCACTAGTGGTTTTTTTTTTTTTTGGGCTAATGGTTCGGTAGATACGCAAATCTAATAGAAGCAACCTCCTAAATAATGATTTGCGTATTGAGTTATCATACTTAATATGTGACAACCAGTGTTTTAAAACTTGGACGGATTATTAAATCGAAAATTTTATTGATCACCGATTTGATCGGTTCGATCGGTTCAACCACTGATCGAATCAGTGTGACGTCATAATTATGTAATAATTATATTTAATTATATATAATATTAAAAATATACCAAAAAAATAAAAAATAAAAAATTAATTGTTGGACCAGTTGGTCCGATCGGACCTATCAAACCGGACCGATTCAACTGATCAATTGACCGATTTTGACCGATTTAAATTGGGCTAATTAAAAACTAATTTTTTAAGTTAAATCGGACTGAATATTCAATCAATTACCGATCAAATCGGTCGGACCGATCGGTCCGATCTGATTTCTAAAACAAAGGTGACAGCTAATGTCCCTGTCAAGAGTTAATCTGTGCCGAAGAGTTAAATGCACCTCCACCCAACCCCACCCCACCTGACTTTAAAGCAAAGTACTTGTTTGACCCAACCTTTTTTGGCAGCTAATCTCAGGAACATGTCTGAGTATGGCGTTCACTCATTTTTTTTTGGGTGGGATCGGGAGATTTGTGGCACTATCTGCATACAAGTCTCCTATTCTCTCTTCACACCCCTTTTACTTCCTGCCCCTTTTACTTCCTGGAGTGGAATGCTTCTAACCAAGTGTAGGGTATGAAATGTAACTTTCTTTTTGTTTTTTTTTCCCTTCACAAGTTGTTCAAGGAAAATTCTAACTATAAAAAGTAACTTTAAGTCATCCATATTTAAACTAATCTTCGCTGGAATCAGATAGATCTCTTATAGGAAGTAAAGTTCTGATTTCAATTTTTAAACGATTATATATACGAGAGTAATTTAAACCCGTTATCTCACTTTAATTGGGAGAGAAAGAGCAGAAACTCGACACCCGCGTTAGGTTCAAGCATAAATCCTGTACATTGTCTAGAACACTTCTCAGTGCAGATTACAATTCTATAGAGTGACTCGCTACCTCAATATCAGAATGCCAAGACAAAACTCGAGTCAACTTCGGATCGGGCTACGACGCTACTGTAATGCAGCGGAGTTGCTTCCAAAGTCCAAACATAGCTGTTCAATCTTGTAATTCCTTGCAAGTTCGTGACCGTTTCATTGTCTTCCAAGTAAAGTTTGGGGTATTATAGTAACTTAACCTTCGTACAACCCATCACGTGACGTGCCCTCTCCCATCATTTACTGCCATGTGTCATCCACTTTCTAAAGATGTCCGGCATCTTGGCCCCACAATTCTCCATCGATCTTATCTCACTATACGTGCTCATCGAGCCACTTGCCGCGTCATTATACTACACCTTAGATCTAGATCTACGGCTCAGATCATATTAGTGCTAAAAGAGAAGTTCGATCTTTAACGCCCAGCCATCGTTAAATATCTTCGTTATGCAAAGTCTCCTTTCTTCTATACCATGGGTGTTAGAGCTTAACGTGTGCTACTCTCGTTTTAAGTTAGAGAAGTTCCACTAACGTGCGCCATGGGTCTTCTCGACCAGCTGTGGGATGACACAGTTGCCGGACCCCGGCCGGAAAATGGCCTCGGCAAGCTGCGGAAGCATTCAACGTTCAGTTTTCGGCCAAACTCTGGCAAGGGTATGGTAGCACTACTACGCTCACGACGTTATGTATACAACCTAATTATACAGACAGCTTCAATAATATATAGAATTCTGAAGAATCAATCTGAATATAATTGATCAAATTTAATCATCTGAGCTTGAAATGACTGTAATGACATGTCGGTTCGCAGGCCAATGATCTGCGTATGTTTTAAATTCTACTTCATTTTTTTTCTTAATTCATCCAAAAGGATTGCAATTACAGCTGCTTTTTATTAATTGATTCATAGAAATGGAAGCGAAAGAAAAAAGATACCTCAAGATCTATGCGACTGATCGAATTTGATTAATATGCGATCGAAAAACTCGATATAACTATTAGTCTGATGAATTGACGTGGTTTCATCAGAGTTTGAAGGTGGAAACGCGAGATCTTACGGAGACGACACATCGGAGGAAGCGATGAGAGTTTCACGATCTATCATGATAGTAAAACCGCCTGGTTACCAAAGCGGATCACCCCCGGTGTCACCTGCTGGATCTACTCCTCCGGTGTCTCCTTTTTCCGGTGAGCTGTTTTAATTCCTTGACGATAATGTCCATGAATTATTGTTTTCAACAACCAAAATGGTCTCACCGAAAAGTTTGTGGGTTAGGTGACACGTGACTGGATGAGTGGGGTTAGTTTTGTCATATAGTGTTGTGGTCCCCGTTAACAGTGAATAATGATGATAATTCAGGAGGTGGTTGGGGTATTGGCCGGCTTTCTTAAAGCCATATAGGTGGTTGGGGTATTGGCCGGCTTTCTTAAAGCCATATATGTCCAATTACGCATGAGCTTTTTGTTTATTTATTTTTAACATACCTGTTCTGGATTTTATCTATGCTTTGAAAACTCTCTAGTTGGCATCGTCTTTATAGTTTGTTTTTGTATGCGTAATTTGGTTTGAAATATTAATTATCATCACTGACTAACTAGACCAAATGATATGGGGTGGTGATGTGAAGGAAGCAAAGAGTCCTTCCGGTTTAGGAGAAGGTCGACGTCGGATGCGTATGAGAAAGCAAGCGAGGCTAGACCCAGGGGTCCTACTTCTTCTTACGACCTGTGAAATATGATGAGTTTCACTGCTCACTCCTACTTCTTGGTAGCTTTGTATCATTTTCCACTTCTCTTTATGCGGTTTGTAGCAGAAACCTAGCAAGTGATCCGTCAATGTGTATCAAAATTGTGGGTGTTTTATCTGTGAATTATCACGTCGTGACGATGATGATGATGATCAATCTTGTTATGAGGTGTAGCTTTGTAGAGTTGGTAATGTAGCCTCCTTGCTTGCACTGTGTATATAAAGTTTTTGTTGTTCGTACGCTTTAGCGTAGATTGTTGTGTGCGTGCGTTTTAAGAGTCGATATGAGACGCTTAATTTTCATGGTTTGAGTTGTGTGTGTTGACGATGTTTGATGAAGCTCGTACGTGGGGATCATCCAACAAAACACAATGAGACCATCAAGTTGGTGCGTTCTCAGATATGTGATCCCAATTTGTTTGCGTGTTTGTAACAGGGAAGGCTGGTGAATCTAATCCCCATTATTACAATGTTCTTAATTAGTTCATGCCCTTTCACTGTAAGCTACGACAGCACAAAAGGATAACAATATTGTTCTCAAGTAGCAGCTGCCTTTTTCTGTAAACTACGACAGTACAGAGGGATGCTGGATCTATGCTATTGGGCGTTATTCTTGATCATCTTCTGGATATTCGGAAATTTTATATGCAACGATAAAGAAAACAGTAATGAATAAGCTAGCATACCCAAACGCGATTCTCAAGCTGTCCGACGACGCAGCCAATAACTGGTAGTTGTGTTTGTGTAGCTGATAATGTTGGTATTAATCGGACCAAATAATTTTCGATTCTGTATCGTCGATAGTCTAATCCAAACGAATTATTTTCACCTGTGTGATGACCAGTTTAGTGCCATAGTTTTCCTGTTTGTCCGTTCTGCATGAAAAGGGTCTACAATTGGCATTGAGGGGTAAATAAGGAAAATCGCCAGGGAGCAATCAATGTTATATTTCTGGTCAGGAAGTGTTTTGTTATCTTAAGCGATAATGTATTTTGTGAGTAATAACAGCTGGCGGATAAACTTTGTTTGTTTGTAAAAAGGGGTTGGATGGCTTAAAAAATGTATTCAAGTTGGAATGGCAATGATAGCGGGCAGATAATGATTTGGAGTCTGGACAATAGGCACATAAGAGACTTTTATAACGACTGGGGGCCGCAGGTGCCATCTCAATATTTTTTATGTAGATATTTATTGTATTATTTAGTTTTTTTTGGTGAAATGGATAAAGACAAGGGGGGCTAATACCTAAAAAAAGTGACAGAGAGAGCATCATTTTGTAAATACTGATGAAAGTCTGGCATTGGGGTCTTCCATATATGCCAATGATGCGACGAAGAGGATCCAAATTTTGCTAATAAATCACCGGACTGATTCCCTTTCATGAGGATATAAAGAAGAGAACAATCCCAATCTCTGTTCAGCATGGATCTGACATCAGCAATAATAGCCAAGGAAAGGTGCAAGTGGGAACAGTTGATATTTACTAGATGAATAGCTTCGAGAGAGTCTGATTCCACAAGAACCTTCCGATAACCATGATCCCATGCTAAAGAAATTCCATGAGAAATAGGTTGGAGTTGAGCAAGAAGATTAGTAGCAATGCCAATAGAACCTGAGAAGCCAACAATCCAATGACCACCCTCATCTCGCAACAAACCACCAAAGCCAGCAGCACCGGGATTACCAAGAGAGCTCCCGTCAACATTAACTTTAACATAGTTCGGCCAAGGGACCTTCCACGAGACCCATCGACTCTTCCTCGCTATCAACGTAGCCTCCCCCACGCATATCCGTCACTCATCAACAAGCTTCAAATAGTTATGGTGTTGTCCAAAAACATAAAGTTTCTCACGCTGGAAAATCTCACGGTTTCTAGCACACCAAATGATCCAAGGTCTAACAATGAATTTGACAGCGTGATCAAGGGAACAAGATACATTAAACACATTAGTGGTAATCCATGCATCAATATCAAGAGTAAAGAAAGAAGCAGATAAGCTACCCAAAATAGCAGTCCATACCTTTTTGGCCCATAAGCAATCATGTAAAGCATGAACATTGCTCTCCCAATCTTGACCACAACGTGGGCAAAGGGGAGAAGTGGCCATGCCACGATTATATCGTAACAAATTCGTTGGGAGGCGCTGCCATCGAACCTGCCAAATGAAAAACCTTAGTTTTTGAGGAATGTTGAGCTTCTAAATATGCGACCAAAATTTGCTAGGGGCTGGAGGATAAGGAAGATGAGTGATAAATTCAAAATCAGACTTCATCGAATAACAGCCCGAACTATGTTCCCCCCAGATCAAGCAATCACCAGGTGTATTTGTTCGCGATAATGGCACTGCTAGGATTACATGTTCCAAGTCATCCTATAGCGTTATATGTATACGAGAAAGGTCCCACTGCCCATGACCATCCAAAAGATCCTTCACTGAGACCTGATTATCCCGAGGATCGATGTTGGACACTTGGTGACATAAAGGAAAATCAACTGCCCATCGATCATGCCACAAGGAGATAAACTCACCATTTCCCACTCTCCAAGAGTATCCATCCCTGAGGAAAGGAACAGCTCGCTATATAGATTTCCAGCAAGGGGAAGCAGCTGAAGAGATAGCGTGATTAAGAATATGAGAATGTTGCAAGTACCTGCAACGCAGTATAGTGGACCAAAGTTTATCCTCCTCCTTCGTAAGAGACCATACCAGCTTACCCAATATTGCAATGTTATTATCCCGAGCCATTTGTAAGCCTAAACCACCCATAGCTTTCGAGCTACAAACTGACTCCCAGTTCAATAGATGAATACCCTTCCCCTCACTAGATTTCCAAAGGAAATCACGGCAACATTTATCAATAGGATCACAGACATTAGTAGGAAACAAACAAGTCTGCATGGAGCACATCGGGATTGTCGATAAAGTGGATTGCACTAGTGTTAGACGCCCAGCTTTATGCAGGAGTTTAGCCTTCCAACCTTGCATACGGGTTTGAATCTTGTTAATGACATCCTGAAACTCACTTTTATTATTTTTTCCAACAAGAGGAATGCCCAAGTACTTTCCCAAATCCATTGTAAAGTGGAAGTTAAAACGGCATCGCAAAGCCTTTTTGTGGCGACGTGAGATGTGAGGGGAGAGAAAAAAAATTATTTTTGCTCGTTAATTTGCATTCCCGAGCAAGCACAAAATGTCTGTAAAGTATCCATAACATCCCTACAACCTCGAGCAGAAGCATTGGAGAAAAGCAACACATCATCTGCAAATAAAAGATGAGAAACCGAGGGACCATTACCAGAAACCTGAATGGGCTTCCAGAGTTTGGAATGAACCCGAGTAGAGATCAGCATAGACAGTTTCTCCATACAAAGCACAAATAAATAAGGAGAAAGTGGGTCTCCCTGGCGTAGGCCACGCTTAGGTTCAAAAGAAGGGAGACGAGAGCCATTCAATAAGATAGAGAGACGTGAACTAGTGACACACGACATAATAAGAGAAAGTAATTATCATAAGGAATCCAAAATCCACTAAAGTCTGTTGTAAGAATCTCTAGTCCACTCTATCATAAGCTTTAGCTAGGTCAATCTTCATGGCCAGATAACCCTCCTTTTTCCTAAAGTTCCGAATAAAATGAACTATCTCTTTAGCCAAGATAATATACTCCGAAGCAGTTTTACCTAGAATAAAGGCTCCTTGCATAGGAAGAATAAGATTATCCAATAACGACCATAGTCGCTGGACAAGGACCTTCGTAACGATTTTGTAGCTGACAGTACATAAGCTTATAGGGAGAAAATGAGTCATAGATACAGGTTGATTATTCTTTGGAAGCAGAACCACCATAGTATCCGTCAGATTATCCAGGAAAACCCCAGTGGAGAAAGCATCCCGCACTATAGCAAAGACGCAATCGCCTACAAGGTGCCAATACTTTTTAATAGAAAACTGGTTGAAACCCATCAGGACCAGGGGCTTTATAAGGCTTCATAGACTGAACAGCAGCAAAGACCTCATCCTTGGTTACGGGTCGCAAAAGAGCCAAAGCATCATTGTCAGAAATCAAAGGATGATTGGGAAGATAAGGGAAAGGCATAGGATCATCATCAACAGTGCAAAACTACTCTTTAAAAAAATACAATGCCTCAGATTGAAGAGCTGACGACTCAGTAATCCATGATCCATCTGAGGTCCGAAGTCGCCCAATCCTGTTCCTTTTTCTACGAGATATAGTCATGGCATGAAAGAAACAAGTGTTTCTATCACCATGCTGCAACCATTGTATGCGAGATTTTTGATACCAAAAAATCTCCTGTTGTTAGAGAATGTCATTATATTCAGCAATAAGAGCATGTTCCAATGAAACGAGATCAGCACTTTAGTCATATGCTAAAACATTTTGGACTCCTTTAATCCTTACTAGTATCTGCCGCTTCCTTTGGAAAATATTCCCAAAGGTGTCCTTGTTAAACTTTAAGCCGCTGCCTTGACATTAGTTAGAGCCTCACTAAGAGACGAATGTCCCTAGTTCCAAGCATTTTCAAGAACAGGAAAGAAATCCTTGTGAAGAGTCCAAGCATCCTAGAAGTGAAAAGGTCGAGAACTCACCGAAGGGACAAAACTATGCAATTTTAGAAGAATTAGGTTATGATCAGAATGGGTGCGAGGCAAGTGGTGCATTGACGCTTCTGGAAACAAGAATCTCCAAGCATCATTACATAAAACTCTGTCAAGCCTAAAAAAAAGTGGAAAAAATACCATTACTCCGCTGACAATAGGTGAAAGATGAGCCTTTGAAACCAAGGTCCATAAGATTACAAGCATCCCAATTTCTCCTAAAACAAGTAGCCCTGCTCATAAAAAAACTCCCGCCTCGCTTCTCACTAGGGGATGCATAGTCATTGAAGTCCCCAATGAGCACCCATGGAAGGGTAATAAAAGCACTAAGGTGACCTTATCTCCCTCCATAAGCCAACACGACTAGCATACACTATCGTTAGAAACCACACCTGATGTCGGTCATCACAGACAATGAAGTGAATAAATTGTTTATGTGTAATCAGAATCTCAAGTTGAATAATAGAGGAGCGCCATAAACACCATATTCCACCTGAAAGCCCAAAAGCCTCCACTCTAGCAATATTCTCAAATCCAAGAGACTGAGAAACTCTATCTGCCCTCCCGCTAGAAATACGGGGCTCTAAGATAATTAACACATCCCGTTACTACTTCGCTTTAGCTCCTTCACATAAGTAGCAAAATCAGAATGGGCTGTGCCCCGTCAATTCCAAGATAAAATATTTAAGCTATTAAACAATAAAAAAATTAAGCAGGATAGAGCAAGTAAAACGGTCAAGCAAGACTGCTTGGCACCATATCAACATCCACACTGTCATCATTAGGATTAATCACCAATAAACCTTCTTGTATGGGATCTAAGTTTCCGTAAGGGTCAATCGCATCAACTTGGAGGTGAGCTTGCCCAGGGTCAGGTGGTTCACGACTTTGAATAACTTGGATCTGTTCCCTACTGACACAACGAGTAAAGCGTAAACACACAAGTTTCAATCCGAAACTGAATTCAATTGAGAGAATCTCCAAAATATGAAGTGTTTTTAAAAAAAAAGACCCCCGATAATAGTGCAAAAAAGAGTTTAAATAGGCCCCAAACCCTAAAATGCAAATAACTAAAACAATAGAGTTTGACTAAAAAAATAGTTGACTTTTTGAAGCCCATCAAATCTGCGAACTCTTTCATTTGGACTTCTAGCGCGCAGCCCATTCTTGAAAATCATCCGCAACACGTTCCACGTCAGTCTCCTCTACTTAAGAAAAACTCGACCTCTAGTTAACAGTATCATCAGGATATAATGGCTCATCGGATGGGTAGTACTTGTAGATATCCGCCACGTTAAATGTCTTGGAGATCCCCATACTATCAGGAAGTCCCACCATATAAGCATTGTCATTGATCTTCTTCAGAACCTGGTACGGACCATACTTCTTCGGCTGTAGCTTGCTATAAACGCCCACTAGAAACCTTTCTCTCCGCAGAAATATCATGACCTCATCGCCAACAGCAAAAACCTGCTTCTTGCGATGCTGATCAGCTGCCTTCTTGTACTTTGCATTAGACTCCTCCAGCTTCTGCTTAATCTCAGCATGAACAGCCTGCTAATTATTCGCCATCTTCTCTACAGCAGCACTCTTAACAGCAACATTAGGTAGATCATTTAGATCAATAACATGTTTAGGAACCTTAGTGTAAACAATAGAAAAAGGTGACCTCCCTGTTGAACTATGGACGGCATTGTTATATGCAAACTCTATCTGAGCTAATGCAAAATCCCAATGCTTTGGTCTATCGCCACAATGCTCCTGATCAAATTACCCAAAGTCCTGTTCACCACTTTTTTTGACCATCTGTTTGTGGATGAGCTGTGCTACTAAAATTTAATGTCGAATCAAACAACTTCCATAAGGTCCTCCAA
>JAOSBL010000007.1:5262802-5279476 GCA_027568915.1 Erythroxylum roraimae
AACAAGTGCAGCCACAGGTAAACAATTGAAGCAGTCAGTAAATATCTTCCAAAGCCTAACATTAAATCTCCTTTTACACTCATCATAAAATCCATATATTCGATTGATCTTCGCATCCTCATGGTTTCCCCTTAAGAGGTAAATTTTATCAGGGTATCTGATTTTGTAGGCCAGAAGCAGACATATGGTCTCCAAACTTTGTTTCCCTCTATCAACATAATCTCCAAGAAACAAGTAATTTGCAGAAGGAGGGTATCCACCATATTCAAATAGCCTCAGAAGGTCTTGATATTGTCCATGTATATCACCTGTAGCAGGCCAATCAAATTAAATATACAAGGACTTGACATTAAATTACGGAAAGTGAAGATGAACACTTTTTTTTTTGGGCATTTCAGCAAGGCTTGTATTCTCTAGTGGAATTGAGAAAAAAATGCAGTGAGAACAACATGACTGATTAGTAGATACCAGTATCAATGTCTCTTCTGTCAAATCATCAAATTACCAGAGTTTACCCGAAAATTATTCCCCATTAACATGACCCTCCAGAATTTAACGGAAAGTGTAATCAGCCAAGCCTAAATCCATATGCAAAACTCAAATGCAGTTCCATATGATCCATATCTACAGACTGTCCCAACACAGAGGCAAAGTATACTTCACTACTAGTTCCTCGTAAACTCAAATCAAAGGATTGACAAGCCAAAATGTAATGCACTTCATCATTCGCAAATCCCTATCACCGCTCTCATCCAAAAATCTTTTAAAGAACCCACACGAAAAGTATAGGACCACATGATATCAAATAAACATAGAACATCACAATAAAATACAACCTAACGAACAAACGATCAAGAGCGTAAAATAAATGCTGACCACATATGCGAATAGGAGCCTTTAATTCCAGCAGATTAGGCTGAGAAAGGAAGATTTGACGTGCTTTAACACATAATTGACGGATCTCTGCCTCAGATAACTTCACTTGCTTTCCTCCTTTACCCTCCAACAGCCTCCTTATTATGTCATCCAACACTCCCTTATCCATCATTTTCTCCATGGTCATCATCATCATCTTTATCTCCAAATAGAAGCCACAAACCTTCTAAATTTATATGAGGAACAAGAATTCAGAATGCAAAAAGCTTTTAAATGGATGAAAGTTAAGATCTTTGAGGTTAAAAAGAAGAACCCAGATAGATTTCCGTGTTAAAACTGTGAAATAATAGGATCAGAAACCAATTTGTACAAAGAGAGAAAAAGGGTAAGCGTTAAATTGGTCGAAATCAATCAAAAGACAGTTTACGAGAAAATGCTACGAACTATTGCGGAAAAAGAAAAATATTCAGATACAACATAAAAACAGGATCAAATAGCCGACCGATTAAAGGATTAATAACTAACTCAACTACAGAGTTATACTTAAAGACGAATCAAAAGGCCACCTTGTAGAGATAGGAGAAGGAAAAGAAGAGAGATGGAGAAGCTTGAGATAGCAAATGGAAGAGAGAAACAAACACCCATATTTTATTATCTCTAAAAAGTCCTATTTTCTTTGCCAACTGCCAATAAGAGTCAATATCGGACGTTGAAACCTTCAAACTTAGGTAACTTATACAGTGGGAAAGTGGTCCTTGCAGCTGTTGTTGGAATAAAAACCGCGTATATTGAATAATCTGTCCAAACTTGTCATCTTAAGGCCTCCCTTTGGCTTCCCTGCTATGTCAATCAAATCCCGTTCCCATGACCGGACATGAGTTTCATACATCGCATCGAATTTCGTATTGTGCGGGTTAGTACCGGACAATACGCTCCACTCGTGGTGAAGTTCAATCAAGAATGGCATTTACGTTGGGCTTACTTTCCGAGGTAAGGAAGCGTAGTAGCATCGGGGGAGAAACTGTCTTCGTTCGGTTCGGCAGAAGAAAGCCGAGAAAACAAATTCTGAAGTATTCATTCCTTGTCCCATCGAAGTCTAATTTTTGACTTTAATGTACTAAGTTCCAGAGAGTATCAAAGATGGTTGTGCGCCATTTTCCTTCTCCACCATAACGAGATCAGAATACGGCAAAGAAAAGAATTACAAAATCGAAATTTTCAATCACTCTTTCTGGAAGTACCAATAAAAAGACATTTGTCGCAAACCGTGGAACTCATGTCCAGTCATGGGAATGGGATTTGATTTGAAATTCGGACCGGATGTAGAATTGAAGGTGTTATTATTCAAGCTCAATCATCTGATTAATGTAACGTCATAATTATGTAATAATTATATTTAATTATATATAATATTAGTAATATTAAAAAAATAGAAAAATTGTTTCAAAAAAAAATAAAAAAATATATTAAATAATATAAATTTCTATACTTCTATTAAATTTTTAGAGAAAATGTGAGTTTTACTTTTTGAAAGAATAAAAAAAACGTTTCAAAGTTTTAAAAAGAAAAAAAGCAAAAATAAAAATAAAAAAAAATCATTGAGCCAGTGATTAACCGATTCGACCAATCTCGATTTAACCGGTCAATTGACCAGTTTTCACCGATTTGCACTGTTTCAATTGGGGACTGATTTTTAGGAATCACCGATCGAACTAGCCGGTCCGATCTGAGTTTCAAAACCATGATTGACATAGCAAAGAAGCCAAAAGGAGGCCTTAAAATGGCAAGTATTGACAGATTATTTAAAATACGGTACAAAATAACATGTTTTGGTATCAAATTTAAATATCGGCCTGTTTTATTTAGTACCGATATTTTGATATCAGATTTAAATACCGGCTGATTTTGCTTAGTATCAGCATTTCAATATTAGATTTAAATACCGGTCTGTTTTACCTGGCATCGACTAGTACCATCGATATTTACAATACTGATCGATATCAAAAATTTTAAAAAAATCAAAAACCGTTTTGCAAAAAATGGAAATTTTTTAAAGACTCCCCCTCCTCTCAACAAAAATTTTTAAAGGCTCCCCCTCCTCTTAACTAACTTCTCCTTCCTCTCTTTATTTTTCTCAGTCTCTCCCTTCTTCACGTCATCTCTTTTTATTATTAATAATATAATATTCAAATTCATATAGTACATAATAGTTTTTTTTACAAAGAATAATTAAAAATATGTTAAAATGGAAATTAAGAGGCCTCAATTTTTTTTATTTATGTTTTAAATTGTTAATATAAATATAACAATAATTTATTATTAATAACAATTACATATTAAGATAAAAATATATACTTTTTACTATTGAAAATTAAATATTAAGATAGAAATTATATTTTATTATTATTAATAATTATTCTTTTTATTTAATATTTTGATGTAATTATTATTTATTATATGATAAAACTGTAATATTTTAAATAATTTGTATTGTTCTTAATTTTATATTTTCACGATGATAAAATAATTTTTTCATATTAATTGTAATATTTTAAATTTCTATTATTATGATATTTTGAGACACGGTTGGTTTAAATTATACAGTATAATATTGAAAGATTATTTTGCAATGTTAAAAAAAATTTAGAGATTATTTTATAAATTTAAAAAATTGTCCGAAATAGTATCAGTATTAATCGATATCGGTACTAAATCTGATACGATATTCGTAACATTGGTTCATGTTTTAGCCATTGCACACTAATCAACAAAGAAAAAAGAACCTATTTACAGATGCATTTTCCCAAGTGGAAACCTATGAAACCCTAAAGAATGGTCAAATTTTCACAGTTTACATTTTTCCTTAACACGAGTGGCAGAATAAAACAATATAGTCAAGCTAAAACTTGCTTGGCCTGCTTTCCCTTCTGTCCTTTATGCCTTTAGATTGAGAAAGATGCCGCGTAGTAAGCTGGGTAGCGTGCTATACACAATGCGCAATAAGCCAGAAGAGAAGATAACAAAATATAGGAAACTGAGGACACTAGTCACAGGAGGCCTTGGGAAGGGTATATAATAAGTACGTATGGCTGTTTGTGCTTAAGATATGCCAACAGGAAAATGACCAATAAGCAAGCCATCGCCAAAAGTAATTTTCATTTCAGTTGACTGCTACAAAGAAATTTCCTCGCGTCAACGATGCTTATTAGGATCAGAGCTCTTATTTCGATTGTGATGATTCTATTAAGTTCAATTAAATCTCATCTACACATTTACATAAACTGTCATCTATTAAGTTCAATTAAATCTCATCTACACATTTACATAAACTCCACATAAATGTATGGATAAGATTTAACGGAATAAGGTTGGAACAAAGTAATTAAAATAGAAGATTTGATGTGCCTATTAATGGTGTGCTAGACAAAAATCTCATCGTTATCGAGGATCCTTCCTAATTGGATTGGTTTAGAATCCAACTCCTCTGGATTATGCTAGAAACTTTCCTTTTAATTATCTATATGGTCTGATGTTAATCCTTAATCTATACATGTAAAATTCTTGATCTATAAATATAAAATTTAATTGATTTAATTTAAAATTATAAGTTATATATGTTGCTAACATATAAGAATCTAATGTAATACAAACAAAGAACGATTGAAAAAAAATAAAACATAATTTAACTAAGTTCAATTTAATTATAAAATTTTAAAAATTATCTTATTAAAACCTAATTGATATTTAATTAAAATTAATTACGATTCAAAATAAGATTTAATCATAACTAAATTAAGTTATTAAATTGTTCAAATCATGATATAGATATATGTAGACTATAGATGAGTTAACACTCTTAACATACTCCTCTTTATATTAGAACCTTCTAAAATTTTACATATAGATATTATTGGAGGTTGAATATTTGTATAGTTATGATAGTTTTTATATTAACTTGTAAACTCGAGAGGATATGTAGAAAAGAAAATCAAATTTCATAATAAAGTAAAGCCTTTTTATTAATGGTTATTGTATTTATATAAGTATATTATACAATTAAAATAATCTTAGCTTTTAGGAAATTATGAAAAATCTTGTTTATAATATTGGTGACATGATGTGATCACGTGCCGATTTAACAATAGTAATATCAAAGTGACCTTTAATTCTTTAATACAGTTAGGTAAAAAAAACCGATTGAACCTCAAATTTATACTAAAATACAAGTGTGGTACTTAAATTTATTAGTATTTAAAACAACTATAATATTTTGATATTCTCACATGTTCAACTACAAATCGAGAAAACCTTTTCAACTTTTTCCCTATAATCCTTTCTGTTTTGTATTTCTTGAGCTAGTCATTCGCACACTCCTTGCCTCATGTATGTTCAACTAATATATGTCCTCCAATGAAATCCTTACTTAACAGTATTAAGAAATATGTAGTTGTTAGGTGGTTAAAATTTACCGTTGTTGATGATAAGCTCATTATGGACCAGTTACATGAGTATAAAAACCTAGTTACTGAAATCCTTACTTAGGGTATGAATATGTATGAATTGTTTCAATCTAATGCCCTTATTGAGAAACAACTTGTCTCATAGAATGAGTATAAAAACTAGTTTAGGCATAAAAAAAAAAAGACATGAAGCTTCAGGAGTTGATAGGACATAAAAAGATTGAGGATGCCAACCGTACACAAGATGTAAGGCCCTAAATTGTACCCTATTTGGAATGTTAGATGTTCATGAAAGTATATGTATGATAGGTGTTAAAAATTGGGATATGATTCAGAATTGCATATGACTTGAATTTTGGTTTAATGGATCATACTTAGTGATTTGGAATTAATTGATATCATTAGAGAATTGAGGTATTAAAATGTACGTTTGGACTAGGAAAATTGTCAAGTGACAAAATAAGTTGGTACATAAAAATTGAAATGACTAAGCCTATAAGTTAGTGACATTTGGCATAGATGATGCATTGACATTTAGCAACATTGGTTGAGTGACAAGTGACCTAATTAAATTATGACATTTGGCAGCCTTATAGAAGAACATGTGTGCTAGCTAGGGAGAGGACATATGGCTTGTGTCTTTATGTAACAAGTGTCCTTAGAGCAAGATGAGTCATCTTACACATGGCATGACCTTATGCATTGGCTAGTTTCTGTTGTAACTCTTCCTTCTCCTTGCTTATTCACTACCAAAACTCTTACTCCCTCTTAACTTTTGGAATTTTGCTTAATTTTGGAGCAACTTCACTTGGAATCTTTGTAAGTTACTGCATCAAGAAGTTAGTCTTGCTATCTTCTGTGTTATTGTTTTGTTGGTGCTGAAATTTGCACCTTGGTCTAGGAGCTGTGTATGGTTGCTTGGAAGACTAGTTGGTTTGCTTCTTTGGAGTTGTTCTTTGAAGTTAAGAAGGTAAGGGAATTCTAAACTTGATAGCATATTGTGTTATGAATTATATGATGTTTGAAATTGATAGAATATGTACTGAATTAATGATGAACTAAGATTTGGAACATGATAGTTGTTGATAGCTTTTGCTTTAGATTTTTATGCATAAAAGATCGTGGATTGTGAGCTACCTTATGAATGATTTTTGAATTGGTTTGGACATAAATTTGATGAGGCATTGAAGCATGAATAAGGTAGAATTGAAGTGAAGTTGATGGACTTAGCAAGTGTGTCGAATGGAAGTGAAGAACCCAAGTTTTGGAAACAAATTGGAAGTTGTGGGTGAGTGAACCTTCGATTCACTCATCCCACGATCGTGGGATTTATAAGGCTTATTCCCATAGTCGTGGGAAGTACTTAGGAAGTAGAAAATTTTGGTTTTAGACAATTGTTGGACTATATAAGGTTAAGGTACTTAAAAATGGTTTAATTGGAATTAATTAAGGTATCAAATGAACCTAGTTTGGTGTGGAATAGTTTAATTAAAGGTTGAATAAGATTTGGATTTTTAATTGAAGTAATAACTTAAGGAAGGTGTTATTAGATAAAAAAAGTATCTAATTTTGGAACTTATAAGTTGTTAAAGGAATGAAGTTTATTTATGAATGCTAATGTGATTTAAAGAACAAGAGTAATGTATTAGTTATGAATGTTTGTGAATTGGGAACTTGTGTGAATGCATGTAAAGTGTAAATACTTAATGCATTCATTGGTGCATTATTACAAATGCTTATGTTTATAAGGTACGATAAGTTTGTTCAAGTGAGAATGAATATGTTCAATTTGGGCATAAGGAAATGAATTCATACTTATGCATTATTTCGCTGTCATGTGATTATAATATTGTGATAATTTCGGACCATCAATTGTCCGAGGAGTTTGATAATTAGGATTGTATTGGAAGTGCTTTCTAATTATGTGAATATACATAATGTGTGATGACTTAAGACTTTTATTGATGCATTATTACACATTTTTGTATTTATAAGGCATGATAAGTTTGATCATATGTCAATGAATGAGTTCAATTGGAGCAAAATGAAATAAAGTCATATGTTATATACTACATTATTTGCTTATGATTTTGAAATTTGAAATGGATTGTTTTAAAAATTGCCAAGTCCTAGTCGTAGGTAAATAAGCATGCCTAGAAGGGTCTGTAGCTGCTCCTGTAACTTGACACTAAGATGTCCCTTGATTATTGACACTACGGTGTCCCCTGATTTAGAGACATTAGTCTCTTCTGTTTCAGATACCAATTATGATATCTTCTGTTCTGGTCCTGTTACTCACTTCTGTAAAAAGGATTAGCAGTCTAACTTGTTTTGTGTTCTGATATATGTTCAATTCTAATATAAGCTAAGTTCAGTTCTGATACAACTAAAATTTTGTTTTGCTATAATCAAGTGTTTTTGACACAATCAAGTTCTATTATGATACTTTAAAGTTCTGTTTTGATATTATGGTATTATGTTTGGATATTTGTAAGTTTTGTTTTGAAGCAAGTATATCCTGTTCTGATAAGTTATATTCTGTTCTGATGCAAATAATGTTTGATTGTTCTTTAATTTGAATAATTAAAGGTTGTATGTGATTTGATATAATTAAGTATATGTGAATGATAGACGACTGTTACAAACATTCGCCAAATTATATCTTGTTTAGTTATTTCCCCACTAAGCTATATGCTTAGCATGATGGTTTTGCCTTGTGTAGTTTCTGATAAGAAGGTTTGAGACAGGGACAAAGACAATCGCAATGGCCAAGAAGAATGTGTTCTGTTTTGGAAGTTGTTTTTGTTTGAGTCTTTGTTTGTGTTTAAGTTTGAGTTATATTTCAATATAATGAGACATTTCGTACATTTGTGGATAAGGTTTGTAATATCTTGTAAGTGATTTGTAATAACCTTTATACAAGTTAGCTTTTGAAATTATGGTATATATTTGGATAAGAACAATATGTTTAATATGTTCTGTTTACAAACAACTTTTAATGAAAGGTAATGTATGTTGTTCGAGTTTCTGGAAATGCATATAAGGAATGTTTGGTATGTTTTAGATTATTTTGGTTCTATTTTGTGTGGCATCTACATATCCTTCCAGTGGGTATGTGAGTGTTATATTGTTGGTATCAGAGCATGGTTTAGGCGATTTTGGTTTAACCAGTGCTTAGCTATTGCGTCTACTTGAATGTAAGAGTTGTGTTTGGCCTAATGTGGTTTGTTCCATATTTTGATGTCATATTTGAGTATGGAAGGATCTCATGAAGTCGTTGATGAGGTTGCGGAGAGTAATAATCCTGTGCGATCTTGTCCAACTATATTGGGACCCTCTGAGGTCAATCGAGGTGAAACTGATATATCACCACCTCCAACTCCACCTCCAGCTCAGGGGGAGGCTTTGGTTAAGCTGTCTCAAGACATGATGACTTTGTTACATCGTATGACCACGCTCAAGGCTCTAATTGATTAATTGCAGAAGTATGGAGCTGAGGAATTTACTGGAACATCTCTGGAGGAGTATGAAAGGGCGAAATTCTGGTTAGAGAAGGTGAAAAGGGTCCTAGATAAAATTAGTTGCCCACCAGATAGATGGTGCACTTGTGCTGTCTCTCTTCTTCAGGGAGCAGCCTATGAATGGTGGAAGTTTGCTTTAAGAAATCCTCAGTTACCGGAGCTTCTAACTTGGGATTTCTTTTCCCAAGAATTTAAAGCCAAATATGTGACGAAAATTTATAGAAAGGAGAAATGGAAGCAGTTTCTGAACCTGAAGCAGAGAAATCTATCTGTTGTTGAGTACGACAGAGAATTCAATTAACTCAGCAAGTATGCACCTGAACCTGTACTTACTGAGGAGTTCCGATGTCCTCAGTTTGAGGATGGTTTGAATGACTCAATTAAAGAACATGTGGCAGCATTCACTCTATTGCAGCAAGTGAGTTAGCATTAGCTGGTGCAAGCTGCTATTAAGATAGAGAAGCAAGAGATGGTGAAGAGAGAAGGGGCTCAGCGAAGGGGCTTTGCTAGAGGAGTCGTGAAGGTGTTTCCTCTGCACCAAAATTTACTCAGAAATCTGTAACTCGGGGAAGACGATAAAACTTTCCCTCATTGATTGCTTTTGGTAAGGGTTCCTCTATGGGCCAAGGTTCTGGTATTCCGGAGTGCCCTCATTGCTCCAGACACCATTCAGGTTCTTGTAGGAGAGCTATAGGTGCATGTTTTTGATGTGGTAGCACTAAGCATTTGATAGTCAATTGTCCTATAAGACAACCTCAGATGTCACAAGCTAGTAGAGAGGTTTCTCATGCATTTGTTGGGAACAGAGAATGTGGTAGAGGGCATGGAGGATCTAGTCAGATCAGACCTAATCTGAGTACTCATTCAGAAACTGTTGATCGACCTGCTATACCTTCTACTCCAGCTTAAGCTTATGCTTTGAAGGCTCGCGAGGATCAGGATGCACCGGAGCTTATTGCGAGTACTATTTCTCTTTTTAACTGTGAAATGCATGCTTTGATTGATCCTGGATCTACTCATTCTTATATCTGTATTAGAGAAATGTCTGATAAAGAGATGCATGTAGATTAGATAGACTATGACATTCATGTGACTAGTCCTTTGGGTAGTAGTGTGTTGGTTAATCAGGTCTATAGAAACTGTCCTGTTATGATCCAAGGAAATAAGTATGTTGCGGATCTAATTGGATTGCCTTTTCATGAATTTGATTTGATTTTGGGTATGGATTGGTTGTCCAAGCCTAAAGCAACTTGTTTGTACTGAGGTTTTAATACAGGGTTTTTGAATTCTGCAAGGGCCTTTTTTGTTTCTTGTTTATTAGGGAAAATTTTATGCAAAATAGATGATTTTTCAGTGATATGCACAGTAGCCTGGTGCCATTCTTCATAAATCCCGACCATAGGTCCATTAAAAATGACATATGGTTGATTGTAGTGCTAAGACAGTTATGCTTAGGAAGCCTGATCAACCTGAAATAATACTTAGGGTTGTGCATTAGACTTCCCTGGAAGTTGGGATAATATCTTTCTCTGATGGAGTTTGCTTATAACAACAATGAACAGACTAGTATTGGCATGGCGCCTTTTGAAGCAATGTATAGTAGAAAGTCCAAAACTTCATTTTATTGGACTGAATTTAGTGAAAATAAGATGATCGGGCCTGATTTTGTAAAAGATACTGAAGAGAAAGTTCAAATTATTCAACAGAGATTAAAAGCCACCATTGATAGGCAGAAATCTTATGTTGATTTAAAAAGGAAAGATATTGAATATCAAGTATATGAAAGTATTACCATGGAAAAAAATACTTCAGTTTGGGAAGAAAGGTAAGCTCATCCCACGCTACATTGGTCCTTATGAGATTCTTAAGAGAATCAGACCAATAGCTTATAAGTTAGCTCTTCCTGAAGAATTGGCCAAGTTGCACGATGTGTTTCAGGTTTCTATGTTGAGAAGATATCGATATGATGATACACACAAAGTTCCTATGCAAGAAATTCAAGTACAACCAGATTTTTTTTATAAGGAAAGACCAGTGTTTATCTTGGCCAGAGAAGTCCGACAACTAAAAAATAAACAAATACCTCTAGTCAAAGTACTCTAGCAACACCATAAACTTAAGGAAGCAACATGGGAACTAGAATCGACTATGAGGGCTCAATATGCCTAGTTATTCTCTTCAGGTATGAATTTCGAGGGCAAAATTCTTTTAAGGGGGAGAGAAATGTGAGGCCCCAAACTATACGCTAGTAGGAATGTGTCATGTCTATGAAAGTATATGTAATGGGTGTTAACGAATATGAAAGTGAGAGTTTAGTACGGGACATAATTGGTATTAATATAATTGTTGGGGGTAATTCGATAATTTGTGTTAATTTTGTTATGCATGCATAAATATAAATTAATAATGGGCTAAAATGCTAAATGAATAAAGATGGCATGCAATTACATGAAGTAAGAAAATGGTGTGGCCAAACTGTAATTAATGAAAATTGGAAAGTAGGAACCAATAGGAATTAGTCACTTGCCACTCTACACACCATAAGATTCACATATAAATATGAAGAGGATGAGATGAAGCCAAACCTAACACTCAAAATTGAGCTCCTCTCTACATCAAAATTCATACTAAATTTGATCTCTAAAGGGGATTTTGAAAGAAACATAAGAAATTGGTGTATTTGAAGTCTAAGGTAAGTTAATTTCATGTATTGATATGAAAATTAACTCCTTCCTCACCTCCTATTCATCTAGGGTTTTGTTATGTGTATGTAATTGTTGAAGATTTGTTTTGAATGGGTGTGTTATGTGTAGAGAAGGAGAAAATCAAAGGCAAAGGCAAATGGAAGCAAGTGGAGTGAAGAAAAAGGGTTTTGATCACTCCTTCAAGAGGTATGAGAATTTTTAATATGTTTGCTTGAATTTATGATTGTGATGTGAGGGAAATTGGTAAAATAAGTGTTACATAGGCAAATGGGATGTTTTTGGTTAAATTGGATGTGTTTTTGCTTTGCTCTTGCATGATAATACCGAAGTTAGATGATTTGGGATGTGTACTTAATTGAATGAATAGTTTCCACTGAATAGTATTCTATAATTTGGCATATCATGGCCTATAGACCTCCAAATTGGATAATTCCAATTGGAGGTTAAACTAGAGACATAGGCCTAAAACGTTCGTGAAGGAACTAAAATTTGATTTTGCCTTTAAGATTTTTGAATTATGGCTTGAAATTGAGTTTTGGTTGTTTTCCCTATTTTAGAACAACCCGTAGTGTTTTGGGTATAACTCCCGAAATACTTAACAAAATTACATGAAATTTATGTCATTAGAAAATTAAGACACTTATTAATAATTTTTCCTCACCCGAATGTTACCGAACTTCATCCGAACCTTTTTGGATGTCAATGAAACTTAGCAAACCCATTTATAAGGGTAATATCATAATCATCATGTATGTAATTTGTATATACATTAATGATTTCATTTATGTATTTTTGAAAAGGAATATGACCATAAAGCATATTAAATAAGATTGGGCATGATAAACGTTTTCAATTATAATGCAAGCATAAGGGAATGAGTATGTATGTTATGAATTTGTTACTCTATAATGTGATTTTGAACTATAATTATAATGCTATGATGATTAGTTTTGACCAGCCAAGTCGTAGCTGTAGGTTAAATATGCATGCCTAGAAGGGTTTGCAGCTGCTTCTGTTTTGAGACACTACTGTGTCTTCAATTTTAGAGACTTATGTCTCTTTTGTTTTAGAGATTTACGTCTCTTCTGTTTTAGAGGCTATTGCCTCTTCCGTAGAAACCAATCATAGGTATCTTCTGTTTTATTCCCATTACCTAAGTTCAAAGAAATTAGCAGGCAATTATGTGTATGTTCTGTTTTGATACAAAATTATGTTATGAATAATATCTAAATGTCATATTCAAATATTGTTATGTGTATTAAGATATTTCATGACTTTATTTTATAATTTATTATCCATCACTTAAATTTCATGAATTATTTGCATGTGAATGTTGGGCGACTATTATGAGTAGTCTCCATCTTGCATCATTATTCCCTACTAAGCCATATGCTTAGCACTGTGGTTTTTCCTCGTGTAGGTCATGATAAATAGGGTTAAGGTTGGGACATTCACAATGGCCAAAGAAGGACGTGTAACATTTTGGAAGATTTTGTATCTAAGCATTATATTGCAACCATAAATATTAAGCATGAATGTTTTAGTAAATGCTTGTAAGTCTTATGAAGATTTCAACATGCAAATGGCCTGTAACAACCATAACTTATGATGAGTTTTTCAATGTATGGATATGATATGTGTAATTTGTGACTTGTATAAACCACTTTGAAACATGTGTGCAAGTATGATTGTGATTTATGTTTCTCCTATCTCTTGGAATTGTTGGATTATCTAGGTTTGTTTTGTGTGCATCTGTATATCCTCTTAGGGGGTATTAGGGTGTCATAATACACATTGACATAATCTTTCTATAATACAATTCTCTAATAAAACTTATGATTGATTGGGTGGAAATCTAATTTAGTCATTATTTTATGTATTTCTAATAATCTTAGTTAGCATAACAGATTGGAAATAAGTAAATGTGAAAATAAATTATTCAGAGAAAACTTCATAAGACCCTAATGTAGAAAAAAGAAAACACAATTTATAACTTATAATATATCATGCTTCTTAAACAATAGAACAAGTTTTCATTATAGTATCTAGTTTATGTCGGTTTATGCTCTATAGAATCAGTTGGTCGTAGTTTAAGGACATAATTATTTAAAGTTATTCCTTATCTTATACATATTTAGAAGTATTTGATAAATACCATGGATAAATATATATTACAAATGAAATTATGATGAGATCAAAATTATGATATTCATAATGCATTTAAGTATTATCCCTAAAGTATTCTTAGTCATTGTTCTATTGAGACTGGACGTTAATAGAGTATAAAAAAAACTAGCACACGTTATGTTTCTTCTTTATAAAGGAAGTAGTCGATCTCGTAGACTAAAGTATGGAGATATCTGAACAAACATGTAGGTGCTTATTAGAAAATAAGTTCACTGAACTGATCCCATATGAGAATTCCATTTAGACTATTACTTAGATGTCTATGGAAATTTTCGTTATGATGATTAAGTGATCCTTTAACTTGAGAACTTCAAAGTATCTCATATAGGGATTACTATATTTTGATACTATTTATGACCTATTATAGTCAAAGGTAGTCAGTCGATAGTTATTGGATATAGTATAGACTATATGGAGGTAAATAAGTGATCAATATAGGATTCATTACCCTAAAGTAAGTAGGGAGAATATACTATTGTTCTTGATTAGTATTGACTCAAGAAATTCTTGGCCAAGTTAGAATAATACTTTAAAAATAGTTTTCAAATATCATTAATTAATTCAATTACTAATGGTGGAGAAATAACATGACTAGACTTAAATATAGTAGACATCATTTCCGTGCTCTATGTCTAATCGGAATATTGTATAATGAAAGGATTAAATTATACAAAAAAATCATTCACAAAAGGATTATCAAAATCAATTTGATATTTCTAATACTTAGGTAGTCATAATATATTGTTAGTTAACAATATTGATCTATAGACATAAATTTCTAATATGTTGTTAGTTAACAATTTGATATTTCATTTGGTAGATCCGAGGTCCATTGGCTTCACCGAACTTCTACTAAAGCTCAATCCAGATTTCAGCAGCTGAATTACAATAAATGATGCTTTCAGATATTTCTTTGGTCACACAAACAAGCATATAATTTTCAATGCTCTAATACCATGATAGAAAACTTTGAAAAATAAACCAGAGCTCTAATGGAGTTTTAGTTGCAAGAGAGAAAAATAACTGTCTATAAAAGATTAAAGAAAGAAAATAACTGTACTGAACTGAAAATCCTCTCATTTGTTTTTTTTTTTCTTTTGGGTTTCCCACAAGGTGTCCTAAGAGGGTTCCAATTATGGGAAGGCGTCTTTAAGTCATCTACACCCAGACTAATCCCCACTGGAACCGGGTAGGTCCCTTGCGGGAGGTAAAGCTCTGGCTCAAGTTTTAAACGGCTATATATATGAGGACGGTTTGAACCCACGACCTCATTTAAGCCAAAAGAACCCTTACCAACTCACCTGCGCCTTGGGGTTAAATCCTCTTATTTGTTAATTACAAACAACCGAGAAAGAATATATATATATAATACAAAAGACAAAACAGAAAATGCTAGAAGAAAATAGAATTATCTAACTACCACAACAACCAATTAATTAATCAACACGGAATTCTCATTGCAGATCCAAACTTAGTTTAGTTTTCACGTCAGTGCTACTCAGTTTCAACGAAGACAAAAAAGCTCAAAATTGTAGTCACGGATACGATCAAATCTCATCATCACCACGCGCTCAGTTTCCACTCTATAGATTAAGCATTTCCTTAACATAACGCACAGCCAGAAATAAGTATGGGAGTAAACAAGAAGCCATACAAGTCCGCTAGCAAAGGGGATCGAAGGAAGAAGGAAACTGTAAATTAATAGACACCAAAGAAAGCAGAAGCGCAATTGGAATAAATTCTGAAAGAACAATAGTGCTATTTGGATCTTTGATCCAAATCAGCTCTAAGAAGAAGATACAAAGGGGCTAGTTCTAAGCTTGATTACTTTCATATCATTCCCGCAGTTTACACCACATCCACATTGAGGGCACTCCGCAAAATTGTCAACCGGAAAACCAGCACCAGCGATGCCGACTGAGAATTGAAGATCGTCACCACTTCTGTAAACCTCAATAATATCAACCCACATGAAAAACAACTTCACACTCACACCCTCCAAACTTGAAAGCTTCCCTTTTGAAATGTACCCTTTGATCGTTGACCCGTACCGCAACTGGTACGACCCGTCAAGAGAAAAGCTGCAAGTGCCGTTCAAGAATGCAGAGAACTTACCTGTCGAAGTGTCAAGAGCATACCCAACAACTCCCTTTGGAAGAAGTCCAACGGGAAAGTTGTAATCACCGAGAATCTCATAGGCTGTTGACTTCTGGCCGAGATGGTCGGTATCTTGCGATCCAAATGATAAAACAGAGTGTGAAGACATGAAAATGAGAACAATGAATGCCGATATGGACGTGCAGAATCTGAAAATATTGGATGAAGCCATATTTCTTTGTTTCTGTATCGTAGATTGTTGTTCTATGTTTCTGATTCGTTTCGAGTTTTAAATGAGTGCTGATCCCCTGTCCAAATTACCCAGTACCAACCCTGTCCAAGTGGATCTTAGCCATCTATTTGTGTGGGACCCATACAAGTGGATGACTAAGATCCACTTGGACAGGGTTGGTACTGGGTAATTTAGACAGGGGATTTGGAGTGGTTTTAAATGCGCGTACAGCTGCTTAGAAACAGGGAATAGATTGGTAGTTACGCTGCTTAGCTGGAAAGAAGCTCCATAATAGCCTTCAATTACTAGCTGGACTCTTGGCTATTTATGGTGCCTACACTGTTTGCAAATTCATAATACTGTTTCCCAGATCCCATTTTGGATGTCAAAACTTTTGTTCTAGATATTACTCCCTTCGATTCATAATAAGTGTCGTTTTAGAAAAATACACGCTTATTAAGAAAGTTAATGAAATTATAGATATACCCTTATTAATAATTAGCATGTGAGAGAAATTGTATATTAAATTGCCTTAAAATTGTGATCTGTGTAATTAAGATGAAAGAGAAATTAAAGGTTAATTTTGGAAGTAAAAT
>JAOSBL010000007.1:5279576-5302076 GCA_027568915.1 Erythroxylum roraimae
TGCATACAAAGTCAAGAATGACACTTATTTTGAATAATTAAAATGTATCTAAAACGACACTTATTATGAATCGGAGGTAGTATGTTCTAACCCTATTCTATTAAATTTTATCTATATATTTACGTAGAATTTACATAAATGTGTGAATAAAATTTAATAAAATATAATAAAAATACTATAATCAGATCAAAAAATCTGATCCCCAGCTTGAAGCTAAAATTTTAATAAATTTATTATATGTAATGTCAAGTACGTATTGTATTTATTTATATTTTTACTAATAAAATTTTTAACATTAATTAAATTTCTTAAAAATTTACGGGACAAGTAAAATCTAAAAAGGATGATAGATTTAAAAGTTTAAAAGATGAGGTATAGTATAGTCCTAATTTTGATATGTCTGATTAATATCTTATACCATTTCAGATAATTTTTTAAAATTATAAAATAATCTTTTAATTCTATAAATTTATAAAATAGTTCTTTATATATCACCTTTATCCTACTAATTATATTAGCATTATAAGAAACTTCAATTTTATCAATTATCATCTTAATAATTATATTACATGTTAGTCCCTAATGGCACCTACGAGGGGAGTGATTTGGGTAAAAAATTTAACAACTTTTTCTTATCAATGTATTTAATTAACAATAATCAATGTAAATAATGATGTGAAAATTTCTCAATATAAATCAATTAAAAATTGAACTATAATTTAAAGATGATAGGGAAGAAATAATGCAAATCGATGTATAGTGGTTCGACGAACAACCATTACCTACGTTCACTCCCAAGACTCTTCTTAAAATTTCTATAATTATTCTATGAAGAAAAAGAATAACCTTTGTATAATTTTTTTCGGTAAAGAGGACCCTTCTTATAATCCTTTTTCAGGGTGAAGAGAAACCTCAATCTCATTTGGATTACTCCCAAGTATAATAATATATTCCTCAATCCAAATATTACAACTCAGAGTTCCTTACTTTATCACTGAACAACTCTAAAATGGCTCACTCACATAAATATGAGACAATAATGCCTAAATGATTTAAAAGCACTTTGAATGTGTATGACTCCCAAAACATTCTTGATGTTAAAACTAACGAGAAAACACCATTAGAGCCAAGAACTAGCTATTACAATGACTAGATACTAGTCAACCAATATGCATTAAAATCTTTAGATTCACTAATTATTGAAACACTGGTCGACAATAGACATATTAGTTAACCAACACATTAATCAACGTTACAATAAATTCATGGTATATCAATTTAATAACTTTAGCCTAAATTGGTCGACTACTAACCCATATAGGTTGACCGATTATCTCATAAATACGATTTTAACAATTTCAAATGCTCAAAATCAGTTCGTTTAGTCTAATTATGTTTTAAACAGTTCCCAAAATGTTCCTTAAAGAGTGTTTAAAAGATTAAAAGATTTTTCCATTAAAATTAAAAAATTTAATACCTCTTAATGAATGTAAAGAGTTATATAATAAAGTGAAATGAAATATCTATGCATAGTAATTAACAAAGTAAGATTATAATTAGTATTACAAACTAAAGAATAACCTTGATAAGCCTTAATCATCTTTTTTCTTAGTTTGATCTTCATTTTGATAGTTGGAAACTTCAACTTCTCTTTATCAACTTCATAAGTTATTTTCTTGAGTTTATAATTTTATTTTGTTCTAACGGTGTTGTTCATTAAAATAATGAACTCATATTATGTTTTATTAACATCAAAATATGCATTGGAACCTCCATTAATTCAACGTAGAAATCTAAATTTCATCTATTAGTAATAGGAATTAGGGGACTACATATTCATGTTATTTCTCTAGTCTAGACACTTCTACAATTTTCATGACTAAACTAACCCTCTCAAATCTCAAATATGTTATCTTGTCACTATCTCACATCTTCTTTTACTACTCAATGTGTCTTTCCTTTTCTCTTGAAGTTGATTCCATTCATTTTCACAAAGCTCTAAAAGTGATATCTCATTTCATTATCTATAGACACATTCATAGTCTTTCTTTCTCCTTCCATTGATTTTCATTAAACTCTAAAGCTAAAGGTGAGAAGCAGTAGAGAATGTTGATAGTGGGCGACAAGATGACAACAGTGAGACGTCAACAAAAGTGGATGGCAATAATGCACAGTGAAAATGGAAGAAGAAGGCAGTGAACTGGAATCGGAGGAAATGAAAAGGGCTTTTTATAGATTCTAGTCTAAAATTTTTATAAATTTTTAAGTTAACTCAGTATTATGTTAGTATTTGTTATGTCGGTTAATATGGCAATATCAACCATATATCCATTATGTATCCAACCTTATCAATTAGCATATCAAATTGTATATTTTAGGAATGTATTATTGTCCATATCTAATCTTGCTGTAATTAGGAGATTGTTAACCAAATGTTTAGGAAACTCTAGTGTATATATTGCAATGATCAATACAAGGATCACAGATTTGCCCAAATACATTTTAGCATGGTATCAGAGCACTAGGTTCTGATAATCGTTGCACACGGGCAAGCCTCCGACGCTGCAATGGCAGAACCAAAACAAGAAATACCACTAAAGGAAGACAGAATCAAGAAAGGTCCTTCTCCCTATGAATTGAGTCTGAGTGACAACCCAGGGAGTGTGATCACGCAAGTCCAGCTTCGTGGAGAAAATTATGATGAATGGAGTCGTGTTGTGAAAATTTCTCTGTAGGCTCAACGCAAATGGCGATTTGTGGATGACACCATTAAGAAACCTGAAGAAGATGCACCGGAGTTAGAGGATTGGTGGACAGTCCAATCCATGTTGGTGTCTTGGATATTAAAAGCCGTCGAACCAAGCCTGTGCTCCACGATCACATATGCTGAAAATGCGAAGGACCTCTGGGACGACATCAAGGAGCGATTCTTTATCATGAATGGACCGAGAATCCAGTAATTGAAGGCTGAATTGGCAGAATGCAAACAGCAAGGAATGACCATAGTTGTATACTATGGGAAACTGAAGATACTGTGGGAAGAACTGGTGAATTATGAGTAGATTCCAAAATGCTCGTGTGGGAAGTGCACGTGCACTATTGGGTCACTACTTGAGAATAGAAAGGAAGAAGAGAAAGCCTATCAATTTCTACTGGGATTGGACGATGCAAGCTAAGAAATTGTGCGATCGAACATCCTAGCTACGGACCCGTTACTGTCTCTTAATCGAATATATGCAACCATGGTGCAAGAGGAGTGAATGAAGACAATTGCTCGCTTAAAGGAAGAAAGAGTTGTGATGGGATTGGCGGTGCAAGCTAGTTACAAAAACAAAGGTAAGAATGAAGTGAAGCAAGGATCTTGTTCTAATTGTGGAAAAACGGGACATGACATCAAAGGATGCTTTGAACTAATTGGATACCCTGAGTGGTGGGGGGATACACCATGAAATGAAGGAAGCGGTAATCGAAATGGACAAAAGTTGGGGACACGCACAAAGAACACAGCTCGTGCCAATGTAGTGCAGGCCATGCCAAATGTAGCAAATGCACAACATGCAATTACAGGTCTTAGCAACGAGCAATGGGAAACATTGGTGAAGATGCTAAATGACAATAAGATAAATGAAGCTGAAAAGATGACTAGTAAGAAAGAATATATTGTGTGGATTGTTGATAGTGGTGCAACTAACCATATGATAGGAAGCTCGAGAAATTTCAGTGAACAACATAATGCTGCAACATGTACAGTGGGCTTGCTGAATGCTGAGTGAGTCTTCGCAAATAGACAAGGAACTGTAGCCCTTACTAGCAGGCGTAAATTGAAGAATGTGCTTTATTTGCCACAGTTGAAGTGCAATTTGATAGCAGTTCCGCAATTGACTGATGATGAGGATTGTGTCGTTCTGTTTACTAAAGAGTTGTGTTTGATGCAGGGCCTCATTTCGAAGATGTTGATTGGAGTGGGTGAACAAAAAGATGCGCTTTATGTGTATCGGGGCATGCCACGAATAACCGTATGTCATGCTAGTGTGGGGAGTCAAATTGATCTATGGCACAAACAGATGAGACATCCCTCTTACAAGATTGTATGCCTGTTACCTAATATAAATATTGATTATACTAGTGAGCAACTATATAAAGTCTGTGAAGTGTGTGAAAAATTGAAAGAAACAAGAGAAAATTTTCCTTTAAGCAATTTTCGTGCTACTGAAGTTTGAGTTGATTCATTGTGATTTGTGGGGACCTTATAGAATTATTTCATCTTATGGAGCATCTTATTTCTTGACCTTAGTTGATGATTATTCTAGAGCTGTTTGGATATATTTGTTGTCTGATAAAAGGGAAGTGTCAAAGGTTATGATGAAATTTTTTGCTTTGATAGAATGACAACATATTAAATTTATTAAATGTGTGCGTAGTGACAATGGAAACGAGTTCACTTCTTTGAGTTCTTACTTTTTACAGCAAGGAATTATCTATGAAACATCTTGCTCGGGAGCTCCTCAACAAAATGGAAGAGCATAATGAAAACATAGGCACATTTTTAATGTGGCTCGTGCGTTGTGATTTCAAGGGGCACTTCCTATTCAGTTTTGGGTGAGTGTGTTCTCACTACCGGGTATTTAATTAATTTGACTCCCTCGTCTGTTCTTAATGGGAAAACTCCATATGAGCTGGTACATGGGGAACCACCTTCCTATACCCACTAACGAGTGTTTGGTTCATTGTGTTATGCCCATAACCAACTCACCAAGGGAGATAAATTCCAGAGCTGAAGCCGCAAATGTGTTTTCATGGGTTATCCATACAGGAAAAAGGGTTGGAAATTATATGATTTGGAAAAAGAGTCTTTCTTTGTCTCTAAGGATGTGAAGTTTATAGAAGAAGAGTTTCCCTTTGCATCTGTGCCATGTTTTCTCGAAGAACGGACTTCACCAATGGCTATTAGTGAGTATTTGCCCATTGATGCGCCCATTCTTGATGAATAAGTGAATGGTGAGCCAACTTTGAGGGACAGAGGGGAGTCAACTCGAGAGGCATGATGATGACCCCGTGTGGTAAACACACGACGTGCCCATGCATGATCTACACTCTGATCATTCCGTACAAGATAATGGCAATGTCATGACTCCTGAAGTTGAGCAACCTGAAATCGTTGGTACCTTAGGGAGAGGACATCGCGTGAAACAACCTTCTATCCATCTTCATGACTATGTGGTCAACTCAGTCATATCCATAAGCCCATCTGATCGTGAACCCTCTTCAACGCGTCTTCTAGGTGTGTCCTATCCTGTAGCTAATTATGTGAATTATGCCATTTTTTCTCCTTGCCATTGTATGTATCTTGCAGCCATTGGGCCGATCAGGAACCAAAGAGTTTTTTTGCTGCCATGCGCGATGCCAATTGGCGAGAAGCCATGGCCACCGAAATTTAGGCCCTTCAAGACAATGGGACCTGGTGCATTACTACCTTACCTAAGGGAAAGAAAGCTCTTGGGTCTAAGTGGATATACCGCATCAAATACCATGCTGATGGCAGTATGGAATGATTCAAAGCACGCCTGGTCGTATTGGGAAACCGTCAAGTTGAAGGATTGGATTACAATGAAACATTTGCACCTGTGGCAAAGATAGTTACTATCCATTGTGTATTGGCTATAGCTACTGCCAAAGATTGGGAACTTCACCAAATGGATGTTTACAATGCCTTCTTACATGGCGATGGTGATGACGACGTCTATATGAAACTTCCTCCTGGCTTCCTCGTCCAACATGCAGGGAAGGTTTGCAAACTCCATAAGTCTCTCTACGGCCTGAGACAAGCCCCGTGTTGTTGGTTTGCCAAGCTTTCTACCTCTCTTTTTTAGTATGGATTCCAACAGTTCACTACTGATCCCTCTCTCTTTGTCTATTGCTAACAAGCCGTGCAGCTCGTGGTTCTTGTGTATATGGACGACCTCATTATTGCGGGTAATAATTCCTTGGTAATTGCAAAGTTCAAGGCCTACCTTCATCACTGCTTCCGCATGAAAGACTTGGGGAAATTAAAGTATTTCTTGGGAGTTGAAGTAGCTCGATCCCCTACAGGCATCTGTCTTTGCCAATGAAAGTATGCTTTGGACATCCTCACGAAAACTAGGATGCTAGGATCCCATCCTATATCTTCTCCTCTCGAAGAGAATCATCGATTAGCTCTAGCTGAAGGACCGTTGTTGTCTGATGCCAGCAAATATCGTCGTCTAGTAGGGCGTCTCATCTATCTATGCTTTACTCAACCAAAGCTCTCTTGTAGTGTGCACGTCTTGTCCTAGTTTATGCAACAACCTCGTGAAGAGCACTGGTTGGCAGCTCTACAGGTTGTTCGTTACTTAAAAGGTCAACCTGGGCAAGGCATTCTACTTCGTCATGATAGTGGTCTCACCTTACATGGTTGGTGTGACTCTGACTGGGCTAGTTGTCCTCTCACTTGCCGATCCCTTACTGGTTAGTTTATCCTTTTTGGTAGTTCTCCAATATCGTGGAAAACCAAGAAGCAACAGACCGTGTCACGGTCGTCCACTAAGGCTGAATACCGCTCCATAGCCAACACCACCTGTGAATTAAAGTGGCTTATCAATTAGCTAATCAAATTGTGTATTTTAGGAATGTATTACTGTCCATATCTAATCTTGCTATAATTAGGAGATTGTTAACCAAATGTTTAGGAAACTCTCGTGTATATATTGCAGTGATCAATACAAGGATCACAGATTTGTCCAAATGCATTTTAGCACCGGTCAATATCGACCAAAATTTGACTTCGGTACGAAATTTTCATTTTTAATTATTTTTCAACCGATACCTACTAATACGATATGAAAATATAAATACTACTAAAACATTTTATACAAGATAATCTTTGATAAAACTTAGTTCTAAAAGGAAAGGATTCCTTATTGCACCATCATCAATAAGTATACTTAAATTGTAATTATATATACAGATAAAACAAAATATCATATTAATTTTTTTTTTAAAAAAAATCATATTAATTTTTAAGCAATTTTAGGGAGAGAATTAGTTTATGACCTAAAGATTTCGAGTCTGTAAAAGGTTTAAACGTAAATGCAAAGCTACGGTGCTCCTTGTCATCGCCTACTTCCCATTAACTGCTCTCCTCATCAAGTCTAGTAGTTTTTACCACTTTCTTGGTGATCGCATTGAAACCTCTCAGAGCCCTAAATTTGTTCGCTCAGTTAATTGCGTTTTCCATTCTCAAATCCTTCAGGAAATGTTCAAGAAGTAAGTATACGGCATTCACCATTTTTTTTTTCCGGGAAACTTCTATGTGTGATTATTTGGGTTTTGATAGTTACTGTAGTAAGTGTTAACTATTTGTCGACAACTAACCCAATTGAACTATGTTTCTCAGGTTTTCCTACGAGGATGTTTCCTCGCAGAACCAAGTTAAGGCGTCGGTCCAGCGCAAAATTCGACAAAGTATAGTTGACGAGGTTTGTACCTCTGTCTTGCAAGTTCATTCATTTTCAGTTTTTTCTTTTTGTAAGGTTTAAGGTTTAGTGTTTTGAAACAACTCGTCAATTTTTGCAGTACCCTGGACTTGAACTGGTTATGGAGGATTTGCTTCCAAAAAAGGCTCCTCTGATTGTAGCCAAATGGTCTGATTCTCTATCTTTTCTATTTTGTCTTTTGGTATTGTAGTTCTTTTTCTGATATATTGGGAAACTTTGTCTCTTGTCTTGCAGCCAAAATCATTTGAATCTGGTTCTGGTTAACAATGTGCCCCTGTTTTTCAACGTCCGTGATGGCCCTTACATGCCTACCTTGCGGCTTCTCCATCAATGTAAAGCATCCCATCTCACTATGGTTTGTAATATTTGTTATTGTGTCATATCCCGTTTATAGCTGTAGAAGTGTTGTGTAGAAGTGTTGATGAACTTATCCAATGAATGCAATTTGAAGGCTGGTGTTTTCGCATATTGTAAATGTTGCATGCTTTTTCCTGTGGTAAGATTTCGTGTTCAACTCTCTTTAGTGGGAGCTAAATTTACATTGTGTACTCACATCGTCACATTTCACTTGGCTTTATCGGCAAGCACGGCAGGAAGTGTAGAATAATTTATCCAGGCATCTGTTATTAGATTTTGTTAGAAGTTGTATGATCCTCTTAAAGTAAAACGCTGTTCTGAGCAAATTTAGAACTTATGCGACTTTTACAACCTTTTGGGCGGAATGAGGTGCTTTTTTCTTGAGTTTAAATTCTTTTATCGTGAAGCTTAGAGTTGGTTGTTTGTTTGCTCAACTGTTACTTTGATACCAGACCTCCACTGAGAGACTTCTAAGATTTTGCAAGTCTATACCATTGCTTGCTTACTAGTGTATATATTACTGGTCTACAGATCCAGACATCATGAAGAAGTTACAGGTGGATAGGGGTGCAATAAAATTTGTCCTAGCTGGTGCTAACATAATGTGTCCTGGACTTACTTCTCCGGGCGGTGCTTTGGATGAAGAAGTGGGAGCAGAAACTCCTGTGGTATGGAGTGTACAGTCTTGTGCTGAGTGTTTCCTTCTTCTTTACCGTTCTTGAGAATGTCATTATTGTCTATTTTTGGCCCAGTATTATGTGCATGTTTCTGAGTGTTAAATGAAAACTCTCAGGCCATAATGGCAGAAGGAAAGCAACATGCTCTTGCTATTGGATTCACAAAAATGTCAGCAAAAGACATGTAAGTTATATTTTAACTCTCTAACAATGAACTAAGAGAGTAGTTGAACAAAGGGAAAGTGTTATGTCTGTTCCTTGTTGGAGTAGAAGCTAATCTATCTGTAATCATGAGATGATTTATGGAAAAGGTGTAGAACCTTGAGTTATTACTTCTTAGTAATGCATGATCAGTTGCACGCTGATATCCAGATATATGCTTACTTATTTATACTTTAATTTTCCATGAAGAAAAAGATGGCACATTAAGGGCATTGCAATCTTGCACTTAAAATGTCAATTATGTTACAATGTACTGAAATATGAGATCCATATAATTAGTGGGCAGACAACCCTAGATCTTAGAAATGCTCCTTAATAAGAGTCTGAGACCTTGGCTATACAGCATCATCGAAGAGATCCTCTTCATTGGAATCCACTTGGTGACCTGTTAATTATTGTAATAAAGAATTGAGTGAATAATAATTCCACATGTAAACATTAGGACCTTAAATAGAGCCTGAGACCTATACAGCGTCAATGAAGAAATCCTCTTCAGTGGATTCGGATTGGTGACCTGCTCATAATTGTAAAGAAGAATCAATTGGGAATCGAATAAGTAGTTTTGCATGTAAACAATAGGACAGGATCTTGTGGCATTGAAACTAATCTACTGATCTGAAACTTTGTGAGTAAGTTATTCAAAATATATATTTTTGTGCATTTTAGTGCATTGTCATTTGTAGACTAGACAATGATTTGCATAGTGTATAATTCTTCAGTACTTTTTCCACTTCTTGATTAGTTTTAACTTACATTTCTTATTTTACAGCAAAACAATCAATAAGGGTATTGGGGTGGATAACATGCATTATCTCAACGATGGCCTGTGGAAGGTACATCATGAAACCATCGATCCTTAAATATGTCAATCATTATCATTTCATGATTTTCAACAGCTAATCCAGTATGGCTTTAGCTTTGAGGAATAAAACAGGCATTCTTGGATGAAGAATTTAACCCTTCAGGATATTGAAGCATAGGTTGCAATGATGATGCATTATGACTTAAATTCATATTCAAACATTTGGTCTTCTTGATGCATATTTTCCATTTTTTTGACATTGCATGTAGATTGTCACACTTTGTGGTTGACATTAATTTGCACAATCTAATCTTCAGCTGCTTTACATTTTAGTCAGTGCTTATGGTGATTTCTTATGTTTAAAGAGCCGTAGTCTTTTTTTTTTAATATAAATTTAAAGAATTTTATTGATCAAAGCGATTGCTTAGTCACACAAGGATATTCCAATACATCTTCTGCAAAAACAAAATACAGCTAGCTATGTAATGAGATAGTTTACTTTACAAGGACCAATTGTCTTGTATGTTATGCTCAGATTGTCGTGTTGCTACCCCTAGTTATGAAGATTTCCCTGACATGGTGGAATATTGTTTGCTGAAATTCTGACCTTTCCATTGTTAAACCTTTGAATGTCCTTGAATTTCTTTCATGCCAAATTCAGTAAACTAGGCAAGCCCAGGTCATTTAGATTCAGGAGTCACTGAGTTAGTTATGGCCAACTTGATGGGGGTTCAGGGGCTGCACATCTTTCCAATGTATTCCTCCAGAGTGGTTTTTAGAAGCTGCACTCAAAGAATAAGTGATTAACTGTTTCAACACTTCCTTTGCAGAGTTTGCACATGGAGTTAGCACTTGATTGAGTTAAACTGTTGAGCCTCTCTAATGTAGGAAGCTTCTCCTTCATGATTAGCCATACTGTGTAGGATATTTTTGGGGGCAGTAGAGAGCTCCATACCAGATTATGCCATGAGACTAAGCAGCCTCTGGGCACTGAATGGGATAATGAATTGGCAAGAATGTTAGACCATAAAGAAGCTATCATATTTTTATAGGATCCGACAGTGAACTCTCCAGTAGTATCAAGTTGCCATTTGATTCTGTCTTCAGTGGAAGGGTTTGGTTGGTAATTTGACATCCAGTTGGGCAAGCCATTTGTTAATCTTCTAGCTTCCACCCAACTGTTTCCTTGGATCAGGAAATGGACCTTGGCATTGGTTGGGAAAAAGGATCTTAGTGTATGGAAGTTTTGGAGCAGGTAGAGAGGGCCTATAGGGCTCCAATTGTCAAACCATAAGAATAAGGACAAGCCATTACCAATCTTCACTTTTATGTGGTGCTGCATAGCTGATTTGTATTTGAAGATCTGTTTCATTGTCCATGAAGCATCACCTCTCAGTTTTACATTCCATGGACCATCCCCTTGAAGATAAAATCCATTAACCCATCTAATCTATAGGGAAGTGTTCCCTATGAGAATTCTCCATATCATGTTGTTGAATTCAGTATTTTGTTACGCAGATGGAGCGCCTGGATTGAAGGTTTCGGAGAGCAACTGCAATATATTTTCCCGTTCAGAGATAATGTGCGGAAAACAAGTTACAGTTGTGTGCTGCAGCTGCCCTTTTTTTCTAGATATTGCTGAAGGAAATATGCCAGGTTTCTTCCTGTCTTCTGTTTAATCATGTACACAATTGAGAAACATTTATACACTGTAGATTAACCCTAAAATCAGGTTGATCACGCACAGTTTTGTTTCTTGGATAACATGGTCCCCTTCTGACTTGACTGCGACATCAACCGGCTGCGTCCTTGAAATAATGCATGAACTTTTATTCAGATTTGTTATTTTTATGGTAAATGATACAAACTTTCTTTATAATTATATTCATTTTTGAATTTTTTATTATTTCGAATTATTAAAATATTTTATGGTATTGAAAACTCTAAAATTGAACTTTTATTGAATTTTCATCTGAGTGAGTAAAATTAATATTAAGATAGAGTCTGAAGTGTGTGTCGGTCAATTTTTATTAAAATAAGTTGATAAATGCTTTATTAATTAAATTACAAATATGATTTTTAAAATGGGGAGAATTAAAAAGTTCGCTGTTTCTTTTCGACTTTATTGTTAAGGTAAAACATATAATTTCATTTGTAGTTTCATTCATTTTAAAAATTAGTTTTATTGTTTTAAAAATGCTGTGGTATAAAAAATCTTTAAAATGATTTTTATTGAGTAATTATATATTGTTTTATCTTTTTTAAAAATAAAAAAGACATCGTTTTTCTAAAAATTTGGGTTGAGTTGGGTAAAACTTTGTCAACCTTACATGTAACCGTACTAAATTAACAATTTTTTAAATTTTTAATCAATTACCTCAACTTTAATTTCTCGTGAAAAAAAATATTTTTTAATATATCCTATCCATTAAATTTTTATTGATTTGACGCTATTGATTTTATTTTGTTAAAAATTATAAATTTAAAAACAAAAGTAGGAAAAAAAAAACAAATACTGAGAGGCTATAGTTTGGTAGAAAGAATGTCATTAATAATATCTTTGGTTCCTATTTCATCAAAATTGAAAATATTTTATTAAGGATTTCAAAATTTTAACAAATAAAAACTCACACAGTATTTTAATTAACACCTTCTGGTATTTTATATTCACTTGATAATTTTTTTAGCAAAAACACTAAAATTCACTATTTCATAAAACGATTATCAATTAATAATAGTTTATTTTTAAAATTAATACTCTACCATGTTCAATTAATCTTTTTATCTTCATTTTTTACTTAATTCTTAAAAATATTATTCTTTTATTTTATAGGATTGATGAAAATTGTAGCTTATATGAAGAGATTAACTTAAGCACAAAGAAATATACCAAAATTGTAACAATATTACTAATTATTGTTTCTTCAATTAAATATTTTGTGGTCATCAATAAAAACTCTTATAAATCAGTATTCGATAAATTAATTAACTCTATTATAAAATGATTTCTATAATTCTAACTTGGGACAATAGCACCAATTAATAAGATAATATTTTAAAAAATCGTTATATAATCATGTAGGAACATTCATATAACAAATCAATAATTTGTTAAAATTACCCATATAAGTATAATTAATTATGATATTATGTTAAAGTGCGACTATAATAGAACCTGTTTTTAATTGAGGCAGAGTTGGATCCATCTCTAACTTTTATAATTAAATCTAAATGGTTGGAGGTTGAATTCTCAAATTATAATAAATATATCCTAGACTTAGTAATTTATATTCAATTAATTATATAGGTAAAATGCATTGAATTTTTAGTAAGTCAAATGTTTATTTATTGAATCTTGAATACACTTTATAAACTAACAAATTATAAGCATCTCTTTTAACTAGTAAAATTTATGTAATATCACTATTATTAATTTACAATTGTCTTACTATAATTAAATTTAGTATTTATCTTAATAGTGGAAAATATGTTTTTAAATTATCATATCAAATTGAATATAAATAATTATAAGCTTTATTGTACAATAATATTTCAAAATATTTCAAAGATATTGTCTCAAGGTCAAAAAGATAGAATGTTATTTAAGTGTGTAATTAGGTTTATTTAAATCAACTTTATTGCATCTTATTGTGTCTTGGTAAATAAATGTCCTTGTAAGATCTTTAAAGGGTCTATAGGAATATAGGAATATTATGTATGGAAGTTCTTATCCTCCTTATTAAACACAATGTCAACTTAAATCCTAAATTTGATTCCACTCCAGATGCACAAAAGTTTCCTTAACAAATTTGTGTTTTGCAGATAATTTACTTTTATCAAGTAAAGCTCATATAGATTCAATTCAAGTTTTAATGGACTCCCTTCAGGTTTTCAAAAGATTATCAGGATTAGAATTGAAGCTAAACAAGAGTAACTTTATGATCTTTAAAGCAACCTCATATATGGAAATAAGCACTGCTAAAATCATTGATATGAGTAGAAAGCTCCCTCTCTTAATGCACCTAGGACTGTTTATTTCTACTAAACAATTGAGCTTCAATGAATGCTATCCTTTTTTTTGTTGTTGATAAATCAGTAAATTTGATTAATCAAAAGGAAAAGAGTTCTGTATAAAACAAGAGACTGCCCAAGATAGCAAGTTTCACTGCCAAAACCAAACTAAACAAACAGAAACCCAGAAAACAAGAAAAGGCCTCTACATCGGCAGCTAACTAAAGGAATAAAACTAGGAAACTAAATCTGCACAATGCAGCAGAAAAAACTACAACCACGACCTAAACAAGCCTTCCACCCAATCCTTGGAAGAATGGGAAGACATTAACAGAACCAGACAAAACACACTAACAAACATTAACAGAACCAGACAAAACACACTAACAAGCTAAAGCAGAAAAGTAGTCTGACAGCCAAACAAAACCAGAAACAATCAAGGTGAAATCTTCACAGATTTAACCCTAAAAGGGCCTTCAACTGAAACTTCTGAATAGGTGTTGGATCTCCTACTTTGCTGGAAATAAAGAAGGTCTTCATTGCAATCAAAAAATCGAGGCTTTAAAGGAAAACCAGGAGGAGGAGGAGAATCTTCAGAGGAATCATCTCCTCTTGAGACCTCCAAACTGTCCTGAACTGGATCATAAACCTGCAAAACAAAACATTAGAGAAAAAACTAAACACACCATACCAACGACTACCTTTCCTCAGTGTTTGAACTGAGATGTTCCATAATTGAAAAACCACTCTGGAGTTAATGCTCCTAACATCCAAGACTGTATCTTTAAAGGTTCGGTGGTTTCTTTCAGACCAAAGATTATAAACAATAACAGAAAGAAGAATGATAAACAGGTTGAGGTCAATATTTCTGTGGTTTGGGGGATAGCTAAACCAATTAAGGACGATTGAAAGATTTATCAAGTTAGGCAAATGAATCTGAAAATGGTTTAGAGAATAATGTAACCACACTGTTTTTGAGTAAGAACACTCAAAAAATAGATGATCAACAGACTCATTATCCAAAAGGCATAAGGAACAATAATTTGGGACATAAGAGAAGAGGAGTTTATCTCTCATTTGCAACTTATTTAAAAAAAGCTAGCCACAAGATAAAAGAGCACCTCGGGCTAGTTCTTTTGTGCCAGGAACAAAAGGATTGGGAGGTCTCAAAATAGTATAGGCCGAAGCATTTGTGTAGACTCTGGAGGAGCTAGTCAGTCATTCCAATCTGTCAGGTAGAAAGCACACTAGTTGGTATGGCAAAGGATCCAGGGTATGGACGGTCTCATTTGTAGCCTCCTGCCAGGTCTAAACATTGTTCCTGATAACATCATAAAATTTTGCACTCATAGGGAAATCTGATCCATTGATCAATCTGGGGGTCGAGAGATCTACAAGGATGCCTCTAGGATGCCAAGGATCCTGCCATAAAAGAGTAGAAACCTCATTTCTTATCTTAAATCTGAAATGGTTCCAAATAAGGTCCCTAACCTGTAACAGCTTCCTCCAACTCCAAGAACTATTATTATTAAGTTTAAAACTCTAGAAATGTTTGCGTCTAAGAATAATAGTATGCACCCACTTGACCCATAACGCTTCATTATCATTAAACAAAAACCATATTCTTTTTCCTAGAAGAACATTATTCCATGTAGATAAATATTTAATGCCTAAACCACCCTCTTTTAGGTCTGAGATTACTCCATTTAACCTTAGCATGAGAATTTGACGCAATACTACTAGACCATAAGCAATTCCTTAATTTAGTCTCAATATCTTTGATAATGGAAGAGGAAATAATGAAATGAATAGACCAATACACTTGAAAAGTAGAGAGAACAGAGATAATCAATTGCAATCTACCAGCATAGGAAAGAGTTCTATAGGTCCATTTATTAACCCTAGCATCAATTTTATCCAATAGAGGCATGCAATCTCTCCTAAACAGACGACCTGTTCAGAGAGGCAAACCAAGGTAACAAATAGGAAGGTAACCTCTGTGAAGACTAGTTAAAGTTTCCAGCTGATGAGAAAAATGATCCATATCAGTAGATAAAAAGTACTGACTCTTACTAAGATTCATATCCAGCCCAGAAAAATTAGAGAAAGTGTGCAGGCAATCAAAAATAGTTTGGACAAACCTAATATTAGTATGGCAGAATAACAAAAGATCATCAGCAAACAAAAGGTGAGAGAGCTTAAGAGCTATACACCTCCAATGGTATTTAAAAATGTTACTTGGAGCAATAGAAGCATCCATACTCCTAGAGAAAACCTCCACACAAAGAATGAAGAGATAAGGAGATAACGGATCCCCTTGTCTCAAACCAGACTTACCACTAAAGAATTTCAAAGGAGACCCATTGATCAAGATAGAGTACGAAGGTGAGGTAATACACTCTCCAATCCACTTAATGTAAGTTAGGGGAAACCCTACAGCTAAGAGCACATTAAGGAGGAAATCCCAATGAATAGAATCATAGGCTTTTTTCAGATCAATTTTAAAGGCACGACGCTTATGATTATTGGAAAGGTGATAATTCTCAACAGGTATTGTCCCTTATTCGGCGGCCCTTGATAAAAGCACATTGATTTGGGCTGATAATGTGAGGGAGCAGGTTTCTAAGCCTATTAGCAATGATTTTTGAAATCACTTTGTAAATCATGTTACAATAAGAAATAGGTCTAAAATCATAAACAGTAGAAGGGCGATCCATCTTAGGGATAAGAGAAATAAAAGTAGAATTGAGCTCTTTAAGAAGCCTACCATGTCGAAAAAAATCTTGAATGGCAAGAGTAATATCATTACCAACAATATGCCAAGTTTGCTTAAAGAAAAAACCATTAAAACCATTAGGACCAGGAGCCTTATTAGGGTTAAAGGAGTTAAAAACATCCCTAATCTCTTGATTCGAGACATCAGTAATGAGATTGTTTCTAAGATCTTCAGGAATAGGAGAAGGAAAAAGAGTAGTCATATACTCTTTAGAGGAGAGTAGATCTTTCTTGTTCCCAAGCGTACTCTGAAAAAAAACCTAGAAACTGTTTTTAGATATCTTCAAAATTAACAAACCTATGACCAGTACCATCCAGTAAAGAATGAATGTTGTTCCTGTTCCTATTTGACAAAATAGGATTATGAAAGAATTGGTATTCCTATCACCTTCTTTAAGCCACTTAATACGAGAAGATTGTTTATAAAACATCTCCTGGTCCCCTGGAGCCTTAATCAGATTTGTAATAGCCTCATTTTCTTGGGCAATTAGATGAGGAACATTAGACATTTGCTACATTTGATCTTGAATATTATTAAGGCAAGCTTGACAGGTTGCAACTCTAACATTCAAATCACCTACCTAATAAGAGTTTAAAGTTTTGAGCGCAATTTTAGCTAATTTAAGATTAGAGACCACACAGAACATTGAGGTTCCCCAGACCAGAGATGACCAAGCCTTCTTAACAATCTGAAAGAAATTAGGTTGAGAAACTAAGAAATTGGAAAACCTAAACGGAGAAAATCTTTTCGACTGACTAGCTAACACCTTAATCACCACAGGAGAATGGTCAGAGATGTTAGGATTTTCAATCACTCCATAGGATCTAGGAAAACAAGAACTCCAAGCAGAGATGACAAGAGCTCTATGTAACTTCTTGGCTACAAAAAGGTCCCCTGATTGTTTATTAGACCAAGTGAAACTAGGACCACTAGAGTTTAAATCAAACAAAACACAGTCCTTAACACACTTTCTAAAGTCCTTCATACTAGCTACAATTGATCAAGTTTGTTCTTTCTTCTTTGCATATTTGTTGGAGTTTCCATATCTTCCTATCACAAAGACTTATCAAATTGTTAGAAAGGACGTTTAGAAAATTCCTGTGGAGTTACTTAGATGGAGTAGAAGGTTTAGCAAAAGTCAGTTGGACTAATATATGAACTCCTAAAGAAGAAGGGGGACTAGGAGTGAATGCTATAAATGATATTAACTCAGCCTTGATTTTGAAGTGATTATGGTGGATACTGGAGGATAAAAACTGTCTTTGGGGTGACATGGTTACATAGCTATTTTTTGAACAACAAATGTATATGGATGGTGCAAAAGAGCTCTTCTCACTCTTAGTTCCTTGGCCAACTCCTTCAGTTAAGGGATTAAGTTAAATCAGATATTTTTTTTATAAGGTGGGGAATGGTGAAAGAGTCTTTGTTTGGTATGAAAATTAGACAGGTCATGGACAATTAATCTATCAACTTGCATTTTCTCTAGCAAGGATACAAGGTACTTTAGAGGATAAAGTCTTTGTGATCATAGTTGACAATAATTAGGCTCTACCTCAGGATCTTTAAAGCTATAAACCTGTCTATTCACCAAATATCTCTAACTCTAATACCTTCTTTTAGAAACCTTTCCTTTCTTAAGTATACCCAAACCCAATCATTAGGTTCGAATATCACTTACTTTCGACCTTTATTAGTTTGCTTCTTATATTATTGCGTCTTTTTCTATATGTTTAACCTTGCCCCACATAATGCTTCTTCATCAATTTATCTTTCTTTTTTCCATTTAAGCTATCTATTTTACCTAATGGAAAAGGAACAAAATCTAAAGGAGACAACGGGTTAAATCCATCAATACTTTAATACAATGAAAAACTAGTATAACTATATATAGTTTGATTATATGGAAACTCAATAAAAGGTAAAGACTATTCCCATATTTTCAAAATTTACCCCTAACAACATGCCAAGAAAAAACCTAGAGTTTTATTAATTGCTTCAGTTTAGCCATCTATTTATGGATGACAAATTATCGGAAAAAAAACTTAGTTCCCAACTTCTCCTAAAAAATTTCCCAAAAAATAGCTAAAGAATTTAGCATCACAGTCATAAACAATGATTTTAGGAACTCCATGTAATTAAAACAATTTCAATAAAGAACAATTTAGTAATGTAAGATACATCACCAGTTTTGTGGCATGTTATTTACTTTTTTTTGTGAGAGTTAGTCAATTATTGTAATACTTTGTTTTGTGGCATGTTATTTACTTTTTTTGTGACAGTTAGTCAATTATTGTAATACTTTTATTATGCAATTGTTTTGTTGATAATTGGACTGTGGAGACTTCTATGGTCTGCTAATAGCTAACCTTGAGTCTACTAACAACTAATCCTAAGGTTTCCAATCGAATTACTCAGTTTATAGTTTATAGGATTGCGTTACTAATTTATGAGTCCCTCTATTATTAGGTTTGATCCTAATCTAGATTTTTGTCATCCTATCTCTAGGGTTGCAATCAACTCCTTCCAATTATGGTAGATCTATTTAAACCTAGGATTTCTCAATATTTATGTATGAAACTAGATTATGATCTAATATTTTCGAATTTATTAGAACATAAATAAAACACTTAATTGGATAGCAACAAATTAATCAACCAATTGCATTAATAAAAGAGTCAACGCATGTTAAGGTAACAAAATAGGGTTCATCTAACCTAAATATTAACCAAATATTTAGTTACACATTGGCGAATACAAAATCAAACATACATAAACAGAAATACGAATTGAAAACAATGGAATCTTAATTCTAAATCTCCTTGATTGTCTTTTATAGAGTATTCTGACGATGTAAGGGTCTGATGTTGTATTCTAAAGAATTCATCTATAAAACCTTCACATTTCTCGCTCCTTTAGCACACAATCACTCTTGGAATCGTCTCTAAAACTTTCAAAATGCTTCCTGCTGTCTCCTCCTCCCAACTGCTTACGAAAATTTTCTTTTATATGGAATTCTAGGGTTTTGGCTGATGCATGGTCTCTTACAACACCATGCATCAAACTGTGCATAAACAAAAATCTCTGAATATTGTGAAAGAGCACGACCTTTGAAAAGTGCATGGGCATATGCACGACTGTGCATCAATTCTTTTTTTACATTGTGTTTTTGTCTGAATTCTTCTCCTTTAAGTCCATGAAGGCAATTATAATCTATGTACACACTTGAAACGAATTAAGTACCAAATATATACCAAAAGTAATAAATAGCAAGCAAAAACACATCAAATATGGGGGTAAAAATACGTTCAATTATCCTTCTATCAACATGTAATGAAGTTTTCATCTTAGAAAACGAATCAATAATTATAAATATTGAATCATGACCGCTTATAAATGTAGGTAAACCCAAAACAAAGTCTATGGAGAAGTCTATCCACAGTTCATTAGGTATACGTAACGGTTTGTACAATATATGGGGTTGTGCTCTTGATTTAGCTTGGTACACTTCACACATCTCTCACACACTCTTTCTACATCTCTCCTCATGTGTGGCCAGACGAAGTGTTCATTCAAAACATTAAGGATCTTTTTAACACCGAAGTTTCCCATTAAACCTTCCCATGCGATTCTTTCACTAACAAGTCTCTTAAGGAAATTTGGGGTAATGCCTATTCTTTCTAAACAAATACTCCTTGTACCTAAAGAACTTCCCAAAGGTAGGTTTCTCACATGCTTTAAATATATTCCCAAAATCATGTTCATCATTGTATAGCTCCTTAATGTGCTCAAAAACTAGTAATCTAACATTTCAAATGCTTATTAAGGCATGCATCCTAGACAATGCATCTACCACGATGTTTTCGTTTCCTTGTTTATACTTAAACACATAAGGAAACAAATATATAAATTCCACCCACTTGGCATGCCTTTTGCTAAGTTTGTTTTCTCCCTTAATATACTTCAGTGACTCATGGCCAGTTTAGATCACAAACTCTTTAGGCCATATATAGTGTTGCCAAGTCTCTAAAGCCCTAACTAATCCATACATCTCCTAGTCATTAGTTAGGTAGTTTAAGGGTGCCCCAATAAGTTTCTCACTAAAGTATGCAATCTGTTTCCTGTCTTGTATTAAGAAGGTCCCTATTCTAACCCAACTCACATTACACTCTATCTCAAAAGTATAGGCAAAGTTGGTATAACTATAATATATGCTAGACTAATTTTGTAATAGCTTGTTTCCATACTAAGGTTTAGAACCTTAGACTATTGCACATGAGTAATATCATTGAGAATTTATGAAATGTATTTCATTCACATGCATAATATTCGCATACACGTATGAATCATGATTTAGGAAACATTGCAAAGATTGTATGTGCAGTCAATTGACATGTTCCGGGGTATGAAAGGTTTAAAATGATCATGATGTGAATTGTGTATTGTTCTATCTTGAATTTTGGTTTGGTGGACTATAATTAGTAAATGTGGAATTAATTGTTACTATTGGCCCTTGAAATTTTTTTATTATTTTATTGAGTTAAGCATGATTTAAATAATTATGAGGTTTGGATAGGTGAATTTTTGGGAGTTAATTATTACGTCAATATTAGTAGGATTTTATTGCATGGGTTAATTGAATTAAGGTAGTAAGATTGTATAAGAGCATTTTTGGTAGTTCACTTAAGGATAAAGACCATAAAGCATATAAGGAAGGGAAAAATGGACATCTTACAATCATTAACGGTAAAAAAGGGGAGAAGAATTGTTGTCTTGCATTTGAAGAAGAGAGAAAACGTGAGTGAGGAGAAGAAGAGAGAAAAGTACGAAGAGAAGAAGAGAAGGAGAGAAAGAAGAGAAAACAAGCTAGGTTTCAATTTTTCTTAGCCTTCAAGAGAGATTTTGAGGTTGTTCAAGAAGAAAAAAAGGTAGAGGAAGAGAAGAGCTTTCATTAGAGCTAAGAAACTCTTCATTTGGTGAAGATTCAAGGTAATGTCTTACTTAACGTTTTGGATTTTTGGAAGGGTTTTAGTTCAAGAAGCTTAGGAAATGCATGGGTTTAAGCTTTCTAGGATCAATTTTATGCATATGTTTCTTTGGGTCCTCAAATTATAATTCCTATTGAATTGGGATTTTTGTCAATGTTAAGGGAATCAAAAGAGGCAAGAGGAGCAAGAAGAGAGGTATTTTTGAGCAAGTCTTTAAGCAAGGAATTCAAGGTGGGTTTCATGTTTATAATTGAGTTAATCAGCCATTAATGTTTCTTTCAAATAATGGAAATAAATGATTTCAACTACTTTATAAATGTACAATTATTGCTTTTCAAATTCTTTGAGAAAGTGTTACATGTTTATGGTGGAATTTATGAGCCATGAACATTTGTCAAATCAAGAAAGTTAAATGTTTTCAATTGTGTTATAAATATTGCATTTATTGCTTCTTGAATGAGTTGAGAATTGCTATATGTTTGGTATATGAATTGTGTTGATGATTTATGGAAAGAATATGAAAATGATTTTTGAAAAGATATTATGTTTATGAAATCATGTTTCAGAAATGTGTCATTTTGGGCAACATGTTTACAAGTTGTGAAATGCATGATTATGTGGGTTTGTGGTGGTCCATTCTGTTATGTCAAGTGCACTTCGACTCTATAAAAGGCTTCTCCTGCCTGCCCGCTAGTGGCATGGAGCTCCTTAATGGGCTCCCTCATGTTTACGACTACGCAAAACCATTATGTGGGATTACGATAGTACGTTCTGCTTATGACTACAGAAGACCATTATGTGGCAATGTGTTAGTACGTTCTGTTTATAAACCTACCTAAACCATTATGAATTGCTTATGTGTTTATGAATTGGATGACATTTTGATGCATATGTGACTTATGTGTTTATGATATGTGTTGACAACTTGAGAATTTGGGAAATATGTGCCTTATGGATTTGATGCAAAATTTTTATGACTTTGAGCAATTACAATGGTTTTGCTTGTTACCGATTATAAACTTGCTACCCACGAGCTTTTAAGCTCACCCTCATTCCTTCCCATCTCCAGGTGATGAGCAAGAGATCGAGTGAAAAAGAGTCAAGGCATCACTCTGATTATGCATATTTTTGTATTTTAAGCTAGATTTTGCAAACA
>JAOSBL010000007.1:5322828-5339079 GCA_027568915.1 Erythroxylum roraimae
CAGTGTCATAAGGTGACGTCGACAGCTTCACGTTCCCCAGAACCTCCGAGGCCACTCTCTTCACTACCATACTCGACTTTTCTCCATCCTAACACATTCACGTCAAAATGATTCAAATCAAACGCCATTTTCAATGAGCAGAAGCAGAAAAGAAGAGACTATTTAGTGATCTGTATCTTACAGAGCCAACTTTACGAATAACTTTAGGATCCATGGGCATTTGAGAACGAACATCTGTTCTTTGACAATGTCGAAACACAAGCATGTGTTAAGATCACAAAGTTAATGATGATAACGTAAACGATCATATGTACAGAATTTTACCTGAAGAGATAGGTCTGGTTTCATAGTTTTGAGTAAGTCTTGGGGTAATTGGTTTCACAAGCAACATCATGTTGAAGAGAGAATAGGATGCAAGTTTATTTTATGTTTTACAGTGGAGGAATGGTTATTTATAGGGTCAAGCTAAAGGTGAATTTTGAACCTTAAAGATTACAACGAAATAGCATAGCATATCCTAATGTAATCTTAATATTTTCAAAGTATTCAAATTAAACTCTAACGTTTTTTAAAGATTTAAGACATACCCTAACTTAATGAAATGTTGACACTATTGTTTTATTTTTTAAAATAAAAAGTAGACTCTACTACTACATGTCACGTGAGATGTATTATTTAGAATATATAAATATGAGTCTTATTGTCCCGTAACAAGTGGAACTTATTATCTGAATTGTGTGACAGTGATTGTAAGATCTACTTTTTGATTAGTTAAAAAAATTAATTATGTGACAGTAAGACTTACTTTTTATTTAACAATATAAAAATGATGTCATGTACATGACATTTATCTAATAAGGAGTTAACTTCATCAAATTTTCTATCTATTTAAGTTCTGTTCTAAATGTTAGGGTTAAATTTAAATACTTCAAAATGTTATAGTTTAAGTTGTATTTTATTGTAAATGTTGATGATTAAAATATACCTAAGCACAAATTGTCAGTGTTATGGACTAAATTCAAGGAATCAATTTTGACAACTTGCAAAGGGAGAAAAAGAAAAAGAAAAAAATAAAATTTTATTTTATAATTTGTAGAGGAAGAATGGTTATTATTTAATTTGATTGCTCAATAAATTTTCAATTTTTTTCTTTTTCTTCCTTCAATTATTAATTTACCGTTCTTATTTTTAAATTATATAGCAATCAAATAATTTATAGTTTATAAAGCTAATTAAAAATATTAAAGTGAATATCATAAATCATAATTGCTATTATTTAAATAATCCAGCTGTTTGTTATGGATTATACCGGAGGGACTGCTCCTGTCAACTTGGTAGTTGAAATTTGTTAGGGATATGTTGACTTTTGGACTACGTGCAGAAGCAATCAGTGACTCGTGATGATTTTAAACCCCATCCAATGCACTTATAATAAAATATTTTTTAATTGAAGTTAAATAATAGTTTTTTAATAAAATTTTTTAATCCAAGTTAAATAATAGTTTTTTTAATAATAAAATATTTTTTAATCGAAGTTAAATAATAGATTATTATTACATAAGTTCACAAATAAAAATTTAGGATGTTTGGCACGAGTTCTACTTGAATAGTCTATTAAAGTATGACTTATCATAATATCATTGTTTAATTAATTTTAAACCAAAACAAGTCAACTTTTTTAAATTTAAACATGATTTAAGTCAAATCAATTTAAAACTTTTTTCTATTACACACCTAACGAAGGAGAAAAAACATGATGCTTGAAGTCAATAGTCACTTATGTTGAATCTTTTTGAACCACACATAGCATAGTTCAACTAAACCTACTAAAGTTTTGATGTCGATCTGATAGAAATATAACATTTATGTTGAATCTTTATGAACCACACATAACATAGTTCAACTAAACCTACTAAAGTTTTGATGTCGATCTGATGATAGAAATAGAACATTTAAAAATGTTAGATTTTAAAAAATTAAATCCGTTTAATCAATTTAATTTTTTATTTAATTTGCCTAAATAATTCTTATTATTAAAATATGGTGTCAATTTATTAATTAACTAACTAATTTTTTGTATATTTACTAATTTTTATAAATTAAAACAAACCAATTAATTTTTATTTAACAATATTTTTTTCAATTAAACTTTAATTAGAAAATCTCAATCTAATTAAGTTTTAATTCGAACTCAAACTTATTTTTAAAAAACTTTATGACTTATTAGAATGTTAAAATAAATTTCATTCAACTTTTAGGTATAAGTATATATATATATATATTCATTCATACTATTATGGGATTGAACATTAGTGTTAGATATACTTACCAAACATATTCGAGGAGAGGTACCTTGGTGTATGTTATTTGCTGACAATATTATCCTGGTGGATAAAACCAAGGAGGGAGTTAATGACAAGTTAGAACGTTGGAAAGAAGCGTTAAAATCGAAAGGTTTTAGAATGACCAGATCCAAGACTGAGTATCTAGAATGTAACTTTTCGGGTAGCCAGATGATACAAGAGACGGCGATAACAATTGATACTGACATCATACCACAGAAATCGAGATTTAAATACCTCGAGTTCATCATTAAGAGAGATGGTAATTCGATGACGATATATTACATCGTATTAGATCTGAGTGGATCAAATGGTAAAGTGCATCAGGTGTTTTATGTGATAAAAAGATCCCTTCAAAACTCAAAGGGAAGTTCTATAAGATGGTGATTTGGCCAATAATGTTATATGGGATAGAGTGTTAGCCTACTAGACGTAGACATACACGACAGTTGTTGGTAGCAGAAATGTGTATGCTTAGGTGGATATGTGATATTACCAAAAGAGATAGGGTCCGAAATTGTGTGGTGAGAGACATACTACAGGTGGCTAGTATTGTTGACAAGTTGAGAGAGACAATGTTTAGGTGGTTTGGGCATGTGCGTAGGATGCCTTTTGATCCTCCAGTACGACGCTGTGAGAAAATAACCCTTACTAGCTACAAGAGGAGAAAAGAGAGGCCTTATAAGAACTGGAGGAAAGTGATAAGGAATGATATATAAGTATTGGCCCTTACTGAGGCAGTGGCTAGAAATAGGAAAGCCTGGCATGATCAGATCAGGGCAAACGACACCCTTTAAAGTCCTCACCCCTCATACTTACCGCATAGGAAGTCCAACCTAATGTCCTTTCTGCATTTGCGAGTTGTAAGTTTTGGCCAAGGCTTTCGGGCCTTCAACTTGGTTTTTCAGGTCAGATGTAGTGGGGAAAGATTACTGTCTAAAACCATAAGATTGTCATGTTCTCAGGGTCTCTTAGTGACGACTCCTCACGTAACTAGCTACAAGAAGAGCTTGTCTTTGCAGTGTGTAAGATACTAGCAGATCTGGTCATCTTCAGGTATATTCTTTTATATTGAGTGTAACTTTATTTACTAATTTTTGTAGCATGCCAGTTTTTATTTATGTATTTTTTTAACCTGCATCACTATTTTATTATCATATCTACATATGGGTTTACAGAAAATAGCCTTTCTACAATGTAGGGGTAAGACTACATATTATCAGACCTCCCCAGACCCTGCTTTATTGTGAAACTTCAGACTAAATGTGATAATGACTATTATGGGATTGAACATATTGTTGATAGTTTAAATAAAATTTGGCTCATTTAGCCCAAAGATTAAAAGACCCAAGTTATATATATATATATATATAGAATAAGAAAATAAGACATTATGATCTAACAACAATGCATCATATTTATTTATTTAAATTTTTGATAATTTAGATTTAAGTGGATCATATGTTCTATCAGTATAGAAATATAATTTGCCACCTAAAAGTTGTGTCGTATTATTCCAAATTTATAATATAATACAAAACAAAACATTTTTTCATGAAGAATTGGTTTTTTAATTTTTCAATATTTAAAATATTTCTAGAGCTGGTTAAATGTCAAAACTGGACCGAACCGTGTGAACAAGGGCGTACAAAGCCGGTCCACTTATGTGTAATCGTAAGAAGACAAAGGGGTAAAAGAAATTAGGGTTTCACACATATAATATAACATATACAGCGTTGTGAGGGTGTTTGCGGCCACTACCTTGTCTTGGTAGCTTCTCTCTCTAACTCCAACTCGAATTTAGTATCTCTTTAAACAAAATTTGATGCGAAGTTTGCTTTGCTTTGGGTTTACGCATTGTGGTTCTGTTTTTGAATCAGGTGATTTGAGCTTCGGGGGTTGCTTTCTGAGTGTTTAATCTGTTGGGCAAGATGCAAAACGAAGAAGGGCAAAACATGGATCTTTACATCCCAAGAAAATGGTATGTTTATCTTTTTATGTTTTGTTTATCTTTTTATGTTTATATAACGATATGGTTTTATCACTTTTATGGCCGTAACACATATTATGGTGGGTGCTATTGCAGTTCGGCCACCAATAGGCTCATCACCGCCAAGGACCATGCATCTGTGCAGATCAATATTGGGCATTTAGATACCAATGGCCACTATACAGGCCAATTCACCACCTATGCTCTCTGCGGTTTCGTCCGGGCTCAGGTTTTTGTTATCTTTTCTGATTCTACCCTTAACTTTAAGGCGTTGCTATTTGGATATTTGCTTGTTGCTTTGACTAGGAATTGCTCTTTCTAGATTATGTATAGCTTAACAGAAATGAAAAGGGGAAAAAAAAACCTTCACATTGAACATGAGCATTCTTGTTTAGTTTGTGGTTGTTTATTTTTTCATTTAGATCTGTATATTGGTCTGATGCAATATATAACATGATAATACCGTGGGATGCTCTTGATGTCCATGCTTTTGATTCAGCAGTTTGTTTAATGTGAAAATGACGCAATTGATTAAGATTGTTTAAGAAGTACTTATATGATATGGTTACTGTTATTATAAGTATCAACCTTGAGGAGTCATGGCATTAAGCATGACCTTTGCTAAACTTAGGAGCAGTAAAATTCATAGTTGGTGGGTGGTGGTATTTTAAATATTGAAGTTCTCAATCGATACTTTTATTCATCTGTTGGGTTCAAGAGGGCTGTTCAACGTCTTTAACTTTTGAATGCATTCTTGGAATTGCGCTTAGAATGTAAGTTAGGTTTGAATCATTGGTTGATGCAAATTCAAAGTTTTGGGTTCCTTGTGTAAAGATTCAACATGGTGTTTGTACTGATACCCTTCATTGGATTTTTCTGTGTGGAAGAAGTTGAATGTTATGTTTATCACAGTGATTTTATTTTCCAGGGTGATGCTGACAGTGCCATTGACAGGCTTTGGCAAAAGAAGAAGGCTGAACTTCGTCAATGATGAACTAGTATTGACTTTGTATGCCCTCTTTTAGACAAGTTAAGTGCGCGTAGGGAATGTGATATAGATGTCTCGAAACTATTCTCTTTCAATTTTGGGAATGCGCGATTGAATTGTGGACAAATATTTTACATCTATGTTTTGTTCGTTTGATGTTAAGACTCCATCTTTTGGCTTATAGATTGCTTTTGGCGTGCTTTATGTTGCTTGTTGAGTTTTTAGTCTTAAACAATCATTTGATATAGTGGGTTGCCCAAGTTGGAGAAAATAACAATCAGACTAGAAGTTATATCTGGTCGCCGCGAGTGGACCCTGTGGGCCGTATTGGTATCATTCATTGGAACGAATGAGAGGAAGTAATTGGTGAAGGTCTAATGTTATTTCCTAGGCAAGCCGGTGGAAAAGCAAAAGGAAGAATAGAATTAATGTTCATGCGTATTTATTAAATCGATTGAAGTGGGCTTGCCTTTTTCGGTGAGATTTTGATAGATAAACAAAAGCCCTTTCAGATTTTAATGGGGAAAATTCTTCTGAGTCAACCCAATTTGCTTTATCTTACGCTCAAGAGGGGAGCTAGCAGGGCTATGTATATAACAACTAAAAATTCTCAAGCTCGAATTAAATATATTAAATTTATAAATATTAATTAAATCAAAATTTTTATTTATAATCATTAATTCGTCGAATACTTATCTAAAAAATAATTTACAAATTATTATATGTATTTTATAATAATTACTATATATTCAATACACACTCAAAAGATAAAAAATGTATGTTCGAATATATTTTTCATTTTTTAGGTTAAATCAAATAGGTTATCTAGCAGTTGGAAACTAAGTTTGATTAAATTTAGAAAATTTTCAATTCGTTGGAAAAATGGATGAGAGAAGAAGTTGAAGAGATAGCAAAACTAGTGTATTTGTCTGGTAACCAATAATGAAGAAATTGAAATAAAAAACAGGAATGAAAATGAAAAATAAGAATTAGAATAGGAATGACATTACTAATTATGAGTGTTTGGTATGATATTAAATAAAGTTAATAGTTATGCTAATATTTGGTATTAAATATTAAAAATGATAATGGGAATTTTTGTACTCATATTTAGTTATTACATGATTTATTTTGTAAATAATTAATTAAAATATTTTATATTTTATAAATAATTAATAAAAATCTCAATGATTTATAAAATTATCAAATTTCAAATAACTATAAATAATCTTTATGATATGAATAAAAGAACAATATCATAATAATATATTTATAATATTATAATAATATCTCTTATTTCTTATTCTTGATATTTGATCAGAGTTTGTACCTATAACCCTGCACCCCCTTAAAAATAAAAGTAAAAAAAAATTATACCTATTATGTAACCTTTTTTCAGCTTTATAAGCAGAATCATTGTTAGTAATGAACTGAACAATATTTTTGGGTCCCACTTTATTCATAACTTCATTAAATATCTCAAATAAAGTATTAGTATTTCTAATAAAGTCATATGCATCAATAGACTTCAAAAATATTGAGTCATTTGTAGAATAAACCAAAAATTAATAATAGGCTCTTGTCTCCTATTTGTTCAACCATCACATGATTGAATGCCCAAAAGTAGCCTAATTCACTCTTCTTTCAGCCAAATAACTTTTAATTTCAGAAACTAAGCAACTCAAAAGTTTACCTCTTAAGTCATCAATCGAAGGAGCTCTGTATCCCATACCGTAAGAAGCTTTTGCATCCACCATAGGCTGATAATAGTAAGACTGAGAAGCATTAAATGATGAACATGTATCATACCACCATCTAGCTACTGCCATACCAACATTATGAGCCGCATCTCTTGATTGCATTACACTACGAATTGAAGATTGGGCTCCAGGAGTTGTTAGTGGTGCAAAAAAACTAGTTACCTGCCTTCTTCCTTTCCTAACATCAAGTGCAGGTGTAACATTCACTTCTTGCTGGGCCTGGGATGGAACACTAGCACTAGCACTACCACTTTCAACATTTTCACAATTATCACGAAAACCAGCAAATGAACAATAAACTTCCACTACCAATTTCAAAATTCAACATTTTCCTTCTATCTTTCTCATGCTGATATTCTTCAAGCAAAATTTTCATCTGCCATTTCACATCATATCTTAATTTTTTACAGGGTTCTACATCTCCTTTAACTCCAGCTAATTGCTTCTTTAATCGGGTTATTCCTCCACCTTTTAAATACTTATTGCAAAATAAGCAAATAGTATGGTTCTTCATATCTAGAACCAATGTAGCATGAGCTCAAGTTGAATCATTGTATCTACCTGAAGTGGTTTGATCAGAACTACTTAAACTTCCATTTATTTGTAAAAATAAATGAATGCATATATCAAAATAAAGAACACATAATTTCAATATGCATGTGTATCTTATATAATATAACTCATACATCTCAATTTCATCGAACACAATTCACCATAAAGTCAAAAACTAACAATTCAATTATTTAACAAATATAATTACATAAAACATACATAAACAATTTCTATTTCTATCAATCACAAAACATACATAAATAATTTCCATTTCTAACAATCACAAAACATACATAAACAATTTGCATTTTTTACAATTCCATTTTCAACAATTTCGAACAATTTCAATTCAAAATTTCAAAGATGACGATCAAGTTAAAGGTTATGAATTGCATAATCACCAAATAATGAATGACATAGCTTATACAATTGTTCATGCACATCTATTCATAGCACGAGGATCAAGTTGAATGATATAATTTCTTTGATTTTTTTTATTTAAAGCTTTGAATCTTGTTTTCATTTCTAACAAACCATAATATTATATCTACCATTTTATATTTGGTTCCTAAATATATAAGTTGCTTCTACGATTTTTAATCGACATTAATAAGTCTTAGTATAAGTGGTTGGAGTTTAGCCTACAACATGTTCACAATTTGGAAAAAAGTTCCTTTTGGATACATTTACATCACTACTTTCACATATTATCTATTATAAATATTTATGATAGTCCACACATATATTACCAAATAATTCAACATATTTTACATATTGATTAAATGGAAAGAAATGGTAGTTTATGTTTCCAATTTTCTCCAATTTCAATTCAAAGTTTGAAACATCACAAACCATATATAAACAATTTTAATTTTCAAATTTCAACAAATTTCAACAATTTCATTTCTAACATTTTCCAACAATTTCAATTCAACCAATTACAAAGCATACATAAACAATTTCCATTTCTAACATTTTTCATTCCCAATAATTTTCAACAATTTTGAACAATTTCAATTCAAAGTTTCAAACATCACAAAACACACATAAACAATTTCAATTTCTAAATTTCCAACAATTTCATTTCTAGCAACTAACAATTTCATTTCCAACAACTAACAATTTCAACATCACAAACTCACAATTCACAAAATAATGAAATATACGTAAACAATTTGCATTTCAACAATTTCTAACAATTTTCATTTCTAAATTTTAACAATTTCCAACAATTTAATTTCTAACATTTTCCAACAATTTCAATTAAACCATTACAAAAATACATAAACAATTCCAATTTTCAACAATTTTGAATAATTTCAATTCAAAATTTTAAAAATCACAAAACATATATAAACAATTTATATTTCCAAATTTTCAACAATTTTCTTTCCAACAACTAAAATTTTCATTTCTAACAACCAACAATTTCAACCATCACAAATTCACAATTCACAAAATAATGAAATATGCATAAACAATTTGCATTTTCAAAAATTTCTATTTCCATATTCCAACAATTTCTAACAATTTCATTTTTAACAGCTTCCAACAATTTCAATTCAACAATTACAAAAACATACACAAAATAATGAAATATGCATAAACAATTTGCATTTTCAACAATTTCCATTTCCATATTCCAACAATTTCTAACAATTTTATTTTTAACAACTTCCAACAATTTCAATTCAACAATTACAAAAACATACATAAAAAATTTTCATTTCCAATAATTTCGAACAATTTTAATCACAAAACATACCAATAATTTCCAACAATTTTCATAAAAAAACATACATAAACAACAAAATACAATGGATTTGTTTTCCAAATTTAAGAGAAAAAATACACCCAAAAAATTAGAAACCAATTCAATATCAAGTCTGGTCAGGTTTGGATCTGGATTTATTTCAGATCTGACGATTCTAGGGAGACTTCGTGATTGTAACTAGTGCGGTGGTGGGCTGGTGGCGTCAGGCAGTTGATGGGGTGCAGTGGTGGTCACCAGACGACCGGAAAGGGAGTGGTGGCAACGGTAAAGAAGAGAGAGACTGAGAGAGAAAACAATGAGAGGAAGAAGAAGAAGAGCAGGCGGAGGTTTAAAATTAATTTGATTTTTTTTGTATAAAAGAGAGAGAGTGTGTGAGGTTGTGAGAGAGAAAATAAAAAGACAAAGAAAAAGAGTAGCAGGGGTGAGGGTGGTAACGAAATCTTTTTTTTACTGAAATATCTTTATAAATTTTAAAATTTTCGATACCAGCTGATATATAACCAATATTCTGAATACTAGCGGTACTGTCTAGTGTCAACTGAAACAAACCGGTACATTAACCTAGTATGGAAGCATTCCTCTTTGAACCGTTTTTTGGTCGATACGTTATGATTTTCTTAACACTAGTGCTACATTATTGTTTTCAAAGATTTAAGAAAAGTTTCATTATTTGCATGACCCATCAAATCTTTGATTCCTAGCTTTATCAGAACCCATCAACCCCACTAAACTAGTGCATGAAATGGAATCATTAGTAGGGAATTGGACTGAAATGAAGTCCCGCAAGGGCAAAGAAGACTTTAAATGGGTTCAAAACAGTTTGATTGAGGTCAAAAAGGTCTTTGTCAAAAAAGCGTTGTGTCTCTGATTCTGTCCGATAAAAACTTGGCTTTCTACGTTACTTTTCCTTTGCCAAAGCAAATAAAACTATGACAATTAATAACCCATTGCCTTTCTAATATAAAACAAAGATTAAGAAGGAAAGAGGCAACTTTCACACCCATGCCCAACTACCAATTCAAAGTCACGCGCAATCGAAAGCTAAATGGGCTTTGACCTTCGTTAAGAAAAAGATATAATTTTTTATAATTTAATAAATTTCAAAACAAAATTTTATTTTTAATTGTTTATAAAATTTATTTATAAATCAAATTTATATTAATAATTTAAAATAAGTAATAATTTAAAATAAGTATAATTAAATTATTAATGTGAATCATATTTAATTAATTTGATTTAAATTTAAATAATCTTAAATTGTCGTATAAACTTTCTACTACGCATTTTATTTTTACTTTAAAACAGATTTTAAAATTTCTGAAAATGTAAATAATAAAAAAATCTAAAATTTCTTAACTATATTACTATTAATAAAAAAGAAAAGCAACATACATATGATGTGCCAAAATTGCCAAACCCACTTTATACATTAGCCTGGAAAATAAAAAATCACAAACAACATATAAAGAGGCCACCATAAAAGCTTGCTAACCAGCCTTAAAAAAAGTTATAACTCAAACCCCACCAACTAAGTAGCTAGAACTATTCTAAAAAAACACAAAAAAAAGTAGCTAGAACTAACTTTACTTTTTATCGATCTTCATCACTTCCAATCCGAAGCCTACAATAAAGCGAAGTTTGAGAAGATCTCATAGTACGCAATCTTACTCCTACATAATAGAGAGACTACTCCGGCTAGAACTAACTTTACTATTTATTAGATAAAATACAAACGTGGGATCTATTCTATACTAGCAGTATCAATTCCATTGAAGAAATTGAAGAATTATTCACATAACTGAGCAGGCATTTGGGTTTTCATCACTGAAAATCTCGTCTAAATCCGGCTGTGGAGGCTGATTCGCCGTACCTGGATGCATATACGCGTATGAATGCAATGGATCACTGTAAAACGTACTTGGGTACGATGCACTATGTCTAGCGGCGTACGCTGAAGGGGAATAATGCGAGTACGGAGACATGTCGTGGCGTGGTGGGCTGTTATTGGCTGGATGGGCATATTGGCCTTGACCTTCCACATGATTACCGTGGGTTATGTGACAGTAAGTGGCTGTTCCTGGGCTTCCGCTTGCATGTTGGAAATGGTGGCCATTATCACCATTGCCGTTATTCCCTTTGTGCCCATTGTTTTTCTTCTTTTCATCTCCACAGCCACCATCATCATTCTTCTTACGGCAACCTACTGCAATCTGGTCACCCACCGGCGACGGGTTAACAACCGCCGGGAAGGTCACTGTTTGTTTTAATTCCTTAACTTGTACGCTGGATTTACTGGTCGTTGTTGTTGTTCCAATCTCGCCAGATTTGCTTCTGACATGATGATCACTGTTGCCGCCACTTTTATTGGCAGCTCCGCATTCATTTTCGGAGGTTTTAGAAGGGTCATCTACTTGTAAGACTTCAGCTTTAGGTGTTTTTTCCTCTTCCTCACCACCACCACCAGCACCGTCCTCACCACCACCACCAGCACCACCGTCCTCAGCGCTTTCTTGGTCGCGGTGTTTAGTATCTTTGTTTTTCCCTTTTCCTTTTTTGTTTTTGTCTTTCTGGTCAGATTTTTGATCAGGCCATAGCTCAGCATGCTTCCCTGCTTTAACTAGTTTCTTGATCAAAAAATCTGGATTTATGTTTCCTACTACCGTCACCTTCTGTTGCCTCAAATCTACATGTGCGCTATAAACACCTGCAATTATGGACGAGTGTAGATCATTACTGGTGGCTGAACATTACAAACAAGAACAGAATATTGAAAACCAGGAATCCTTTTCGTGCTACTTTTAGATAATGGTAGGAAAAAATGGAAAGTAAAGGTAACTATTAACACCGCGCAGATGAGAAAGAAGCAATATTGAAATTTTAGCTAATGGTACTTTAACAGAAACTAGAGGAGAAAAGGAGAGAATTTGCACTCACAAAATGACTAAAGCTGAAATGAACATAACGAATAAGAAGAGGTTAAGAAATCCCATTAAGAACGTACCTTCTATGTTTTTTAAGATCTTGTTGACTTTCCTCTTGCAGCCTTCGCAGTTAACAGAGACTTTCAAAACCCATGTCTGAGCAACAGAGAAAATAGTATTAGAAGCCGGCAAGTGATTATTTATTATTGCACAAAGATGGCATGTTTGAATACTTGATTTACCTGGCACTTAAGAGGAGGCTCTGCAACTGATTCTTTGGCTTCTATTTTATGACCTTTTTCTTTTACTTCTGTAGCCATTACTAGGAAGCAGTGTTGGGAGGGGGATGGTTGAAGGAGAAGATATAGGGAGAGAATTTGGAAATGTGTGGGAAGTGCTTCAGAGGAAGATTCAAGTGAAAGCAAAATGCATAGAAGACTGGTACTACATACTTGATGGGCAAGGTATAGTGAAGCTGCTGGCTGCCAATACTCGTTCTAAATCAACCCATGGACATGGTCTGCTTTTTCCCTTTCGACGGGTGCCTGTCAGCTAAGCATTGTGTCTGATGATTTTCGGCTTTCACTGATAAAGGATAAAATGTGGTAAAAGAAATCCAAACTCAGCCTGCTTATTTTAGTATAATGAAGTGGAAAGAGGGTCCAGCTTGTCAGCAAGTCCTCAGAACTTAATGACCAAGAATTCTGGTTTCTTTTATTTTTATTAGCAATAATAATTACTAACTTTTTTTTTTGGAAATTTAAGTCTTATGAGAACAATCCAATTATGAATTAAGTTCAGCTGCTTGGTAGATTACAAAAATATCAATTAAAAAAATCTTTCAAGAATGTGATTTATTTTAAAAAGAACAACAAAAGCCTATCTTATATTTAGCAATTCAATGCTAAATGTGCAGCTGTCCATTTAGCTATAAAACTGAAAACTACATCATTGTAGTTTCGATTTTTGCCTTCCTTTGTTGTCTTTACAAATTTTGTTTTAATTTAATTAATCTAATTAATTAAATCAAAACAAAATCCAGCCAAATATTAAATGTTTACTTTGGGCTTCTAATAACAATTAATTAGTGTAAGCCTATTATTTAATCATAGGCTTAAAACCCAATTTAACTAACTCTTAATTAAATTGTTATGGTATTATTATTCCGAATCTAATTCAGTCATTTCTTATTTCTTATTTCCGATAACTTCTATTTATTTTTCTTACTTTGCTTGATAACCTTCCTAGAAGCCAAGCGAGGAATCTAATTGGACTTATATAATTCAAGCTCCAATAAGCCTGGAATTAGTTTAATCTCATTAGAATTAATTCCAGCTTATTAACCAAATGTCATTCCACTAAAAACAATTAGCTGAACTCTTAAATTACTAAATATTATGAGAACGCATGTTTGAAATAAGATGTCCAATTGCAAACTCTATTATGAACCATATTATAGCCATCCGCACAATAAAGGATAAAATTATCGTTTTGCCCTTATTTTAGTTTTTCCTTCTAGAACTCCTGCTTTACTCTATATGTGATTAACACACAAGATCTCATCTTGGTGTTAAGACTTGATGGGTAGTTAGTTCATCAAATTATTGGCGCCAGTTTAATCAACAATCTCCGTAAAACATCTAGAAGTGATGAGATCACTATAAATTCTTTATTTGAGTGAATGCTCACTGATACATGTTTCAATTAATAATTCCAACATGCAGACACTAGATTGATATTCTGTAAAAATCCATTCTGATCATATCAAGAATTATAATGAAACATATACGAGTCCACCACTTATCAAGATTGTGATTCGCAATAAAAGAATGCTAAAGTGTATGTTTTAAGATTAAAGAAACGATCTACTTTAATCTTTAAAAATATACTTGATTCCAGATTCATTTAATAATGCCATTATCGATAGTCAACTACTATCATGGTATGAAACTCATCATTCTCTTGAAGTAAACTCCTTTACTTACACGGAGATAAATCGCAACACTACAGTCTAAACCATAATCAAACGACCTACTTGATTATTCAATTGTGAATCAACTAATTTAGATTCTAATAATATATATGTTTCGCATACATCTTCATGTATATGTATATTACTTACAAAAGAATCTTAGTACCTTATGACTAGTTATATAATGCTCATACAAATAAAACAAACTCTTTTGTTTTATAATAATAAATATTTTCATTACAAAAGCAATTGGAAGAAGATTAAGTTATATGTAAAGACATTTGCTTTCCAAGGCACTATATTTACATAACTCCAACATATGATTGCTCTAACATGCCATTCTCATAGGGTATGTTCTTGAGTGTCCTCTGGATGTTCAAGTATATGCTCTATGGTAGTGGTGTATTACAATTTTATGTATCAAAACATGGTTTGGCATCCTTAGGGACATATAAGAGCATTTAGACATGATATAAAGTGAGAGACTCGTATAGTGATCACAACTATTGTTTGTTATAGGTCATCCATTATAGGAGATCGAGTTAGTTGACCTTGAGTCCATAGGAGCCAATAGAGAGTCTCCAGTACCACAGTCTGAACAAATGCCTTCGAGAATTCCTGAGAGGAGAGAGAGGAGGTATGATAAGCTTAGAAAGCAGGGGGCTGTAGACTTCTACAGAAGTATAGAACCTACAAAGGTAGAAGTATTTTGGAAACAACGGAGCGGGTATTTGATCAGATGGACTATGAATCTGATGAAAGGTTTGACTACACAGTCTCGCTACTACCAGGTCCAGCTTATCAATAGTGGAAGACTGTTCCTGACAATTCCGTTTGACATTGTAGACTGAAGTGGGAAGATTTTCTGAAAGTTTTCAAGAAGAACTATATGCCCAAGATTTACCTGGATAGGAAGATAGGAAGATGAATGAGTTTTTGGATCTGAAACAGGGGAATCTTACTATAGCTGTGTATGACGTGAGGTTTAATGAATTACTACGGTATGCTATTGCATTAATTCCGACTGAGGGAGACAAGTGTAGGCGATTTAAAGACATATTGAATATGGAAATCAAAACGAGATTGGCCATTACCAATTTAAGTAGCTTTACTAAGCTAAGAACTAGCTCAATTCGAATTGAACACTTACTGAAAGATGGGCAAGGAGAATACATTCGGGAGTTCAGAATGAAAAGGCAGGGTGCGTCCCAAGCTAATTCTGGCAGGAGATTTAGTAAATGCTAGAATAGATCATTCCAATCACAGACTAGATCAAGACAGTCGAGATTTAGACCGAGAGGTGATTTTGTTCAGGTTGGTAGTGGTAGAGGTCAAGTATTTGGTGGGCAAACACAACACCAGATGCCCAGTTGTGGGCAATGTGGAAAGAAACATGGTGAAGAATGTTGGAGGTTGATGGGAGCTTGTTTACATTGTGGCTCTCATAAGCATCAGCTTAGAGACTGTCCCATAACCTTCGTAGCACAGTCTGGAGTGAGAGGGGGATCAGTGACTGAGACTATTGTCTAGCAAAGTAGAGTTAGTGGAGCAGGACAGAGAGGCAGAGGTAGAGGCAGTGGTAGAGGTAGAACTAGTTTGACAGGTCCTAGTGTTAGGACTAAGGTGTGGAGTAACTAACTGCAGTCTCAGGCCAGGATCTTTGCCTTAACCAAACAGGAGGCATAGAACTTTCCAGATGTTGTTGCAGGTGTGTTGTATGTCTTTCAATTTAAGGTATTTACATTGTTAGATCCAAGATCTACTGTTGGGACCCGATCTCGTAATCGGACCCTAACTGGAAAACGGAAACGAAAACGAAAGTCGGACCCAAAAGTGGGCCAAACGGAAATGCGAAAATGTCAAATCAAATTTTGGTTAAACTAATCGGCAAGCGGAAATCGAAGAATTGGCTGTCAAATTGCGAAAGAATCGAACGTAATTCCAAACAAACG
>JAOSBL010000007.1:5339179-5351380 GCA_027568915.1 Erythroxylum roraimae
AAAACTACTGTGCCAAACTCTCTCTCTCGTATTCGTGTTTTTCGATATTATTGTTTTACGAAAGTCTTAAAGATTTTACAACAAACAAAGTATTGTTCTTAGTGAAAGATTACAAAAAGGGGTTTAACGAAAAGTTTACCACAACCAACTTTTTTTGTGCATGCTTCATCGCGACCAGCTTTGTTTTCGCCACGGCCAGCTTTGTTTTCACCACGACCAACTTTGTTTTCATCGCGGTGAAGTCCCCTCATCTCTTCTCAGCCAAGTAAATGTTTTTATTCCCTCAGTACAACAATTCTTCCAAATTAGATTCTTAATACTCCTGTGTTGAATTTTTGTAAATTTCAAAGTTTTACATGTGTTTTTGAAAAAACATCCATGTTTCTAAATGATAGTTGATTTTGGATAATTTCATTTTCAATGTTTTCAACGAGAAGTAAGTGAGGGTATGCTAAGAAAGTGGCATTATGTGTTTTTAAACCTTGAGATTACTTAATTGAGATACTAACCTTGTTGGAAGGATATTTGAGCATAAATTCTGTTATTTGTGAGTATCTGCTTAATTTCATATCTCTCTAGAGCTTGTTTTAATTCTTAATCAAGGCTTGATGAACTGAAATTTTGTGCATATGATAGAGGTGTTCATTTCAAAACACTTCATCTAAATACAAACCCCTAAACACTTAACCATTGCTAGCCCTTTGAGCCATCTTTTTGAGTGCATGCACATGTCTTTATATTGAGGTAAAAATTTTATTTCCAGTTTCTAAGTTTAAGTTGATCATTATAGATAGTAGAATTCGTATGTCTGAAAAAAACAAAAACAAAAACAAAAGGACCAAAAAAAAGAAAAAAGAAAAAAGCAAATGAAATGCTGTTATGGTAGAATTTTGAATCTTTTCTAACATTTGAGGAATGTTGTTTGCCTCGAAATTATGAATTTGCCTGAGCAATTATTTTAAAGTATAGAAGTCAATTATGTTGAAAAAAAATTGCTACTATGGTAGAATTTTTGAATCTTTTCTTTAGAATAGTTGATGCTTATTTGTAGTGTATGTTACTCATCTTTTACTTCTACTCAATCCATTTCATTTAGCCTTCCGCACATTACAACCATGAAATTGCTCTTGATTTTCGAAATTATAGTTCTTGTAGTGGAGAGGTAGAATTATCCCAATCTTATAGTAGAGAATGGACTAAGCAGATTTTAGAGTGAAATTATCCCAAAACACTTTCCCTGGAGAGAAATCTCTTTTACTCGATCTCTTGGATTAAATACTTATAGTAGTTATTTCCTTAGCACTATTTCAGTCTGGTTTGATTGATTTATGAGAAAGTGATTTAATTGATTTTCTGCTATCATTCTTAAGCATGGTCGGTATTTTCTTTTGCACTTCTATCTCTTTGACTTTTATAAGCTTTGTCCAGGAGTACAAAGGTCTAAGTGTGGGAGAATTTGATTGAACCCAAGTTTTCTATATTATGTGGTGATAATTTCATGGTTTTAGTTATACTTTTTGGCTCTTATTATCAGATATTGTGCTTAATTTAGCTTATAAGTACTTGCTTTGAATTAATATAGTTTGAAGGTTAAATTGTCACAAATAGTTAGTAATTGCACTCAATTGATTTTTAAGACAATTGATACTGCAAACTATTATTTTTTTTATTGCAGGACACTTAAGAAGTAGAGCCAAGAGTGAAAACCAAGAAAGTCAAGAACACAAGTCAACACCATCGACAGGCAAAGTTCGTCGCGGAAAAACTAGAGAATTCAAGCAAAAACCTTTTGGGAAGAATTTGTCGTGGCAAAGACTTGACATTGCCGTGGTGAAATCACAAAAACTCCAAGAAAACCGTTCGGGAAGAATTTGCCGTGGTAAAGACCTGGCATTGCTGCGGCTAAATCACAAAAACTCTGAGAAAACCTTTCGGGAAAAGTTTGCCATGGCGAAGCAGTCAAATTAGAACCAAACCCAAACCATTTTCAAAAAATTCACTTACTGTGCAAACTCGACTCGGCAACCCGTTTTGAGAAAAACCTATTTTGGGATAAGTTAGAAAAGAGAAGAAAAGAGCCAACACAACATATCATCATTTGGCCAGCCACGTTTCTCTCATCTCTAATCTCTTTCTCATTTTTCTTGCATTTTTCTTCGTCGACTTCCACCTTGGGTAACTTGGATTCTTTCCTAGTTGTGAGGCTTCCGATTGCAATGAGTGGCTAGGTGTTTTCCTTCCTCTTGAAGATGTAGCAATGGCTGGAGTTCCATGAGCTTAAGAGGGGAGTAGTTAATCCATGTTCAGCTATGAGTTTATAAATTCCTAGGTTTAGGATTTGTGATTTGTAGTTGAACATACTTGGTTATAGTTGTAATCAAATGTTAGATATTCATTGTATGGTTTGGATTGGTTTATGTAGAACCTTGAGCTTAAACATATGAAGTCTCATATATGTCTACTTATGAACTTGTTGATTCTCTATTATCTTGCATGGTTGTGTTTGATATTGAGTTGATGTTAGATTTCATTTAACCCATTGTATTGGCCATTCCCACTGCACACACACTACGAGCGCTTAACGGGATCTTAAGAAATGGAGTCTCATTGATTAAGATCCTGGACTTAATCAGTCCTTTAAGGTTTTCCATTTTGAAGCTTAGTGATTTCTTCTCTATAAAAGTTAATTTAGAACTATGATGGCCAAAGCTCATTTTCAAGAGGATTCTATCACTCTTTGATTATTTGTTTTAATCTTTCCATTTTCTATTCCCAAAAATCAAAAAATACATTCTACATACGTTTTACATTTCAATTTAGTTCAGTTAATGTTTTCAAAGATCAAAACACCTTTTTCCCAATTAGTTTGCATAGCATGACATATAGGTTAACTTATGTCCATCCATTTTAGGTTTTGATTAAGTGAAACGACCCGAGGTTGCACCCTATATTGCAATCTTTGGATTATTTTTTATTTGACCTCCAAAGGTATGAACCAAGGTTTAAATCATATGTACGTCCCGATTTTGCTTTGAATTTCTATTCGAGACCACATTTTTATCACATGCATTAACATGGATATGATTAGGCATTCTTTTTTTTTTCATAAACTACATTAGCCAAATAACCTATCCTATTGACATGATTTTTCCCTTGATAAACCGCTTTGAGCTTTAGCCTTTATTTTTGTATGAACCAGATTTTGTGCTTTTAAACTTAACCAAATGTCCTACCCAAGTCATAAAGCTAGTGGAACATTTGTGATTGTTTAGTTTGTGGATGTACAACATTCTAAGTGTGGGGGTGTACATATATGAGGGTTGGTTATAATATTGGGATGTTATTTTATGTCTTATCATTGAAATTCCCATGTTGATGTTGTTTATTTTAATTTTTTATAAGGCAAAAAAAGAAAGAAAAAAAAAGGAAAAGGAAAGACAATGAAAAGAGAGAAAGAAAGAAAGAAAATGAAAAAATGAAAAATGTTTAAAATAAATGTATCAAGGAGGAATTGCATATGTGTTGAAAAGTTGTTTATGGTTTATGGATCTTCCTAGAGTTGTAATGAATGTGTTATTTGAGTATGTTGAATATGAGGTAGATGTTGGCTTGGAAGTTTCACTCTTATGATTTCATTATATTGTTGGCACAAATTGTGTGAGTGATTCCTTCGGATTGGTATATGCTTTATGTGGTTTGTGTGTGAGAGCTGAATGGGGTTGTTAAATATAAATGTTGCTTTCGTCATAGCTAACGGTACCCAGTTTTTGAAGAGTGTTGCTTTGTTTCACTAGCTGTGACGACTTTCATGCTACTTGACCAAGTACATCTCACCTTACCTTTACCCACATTACAACCCTAAAAAGTCCTTTAATTTGTGATTTTGCATGTGAACATTAGTGGTGGAGAAATGAAATGATATGCAAAGTTGTGGATTGTCATGATCATGAATGGTGTTGAGTGTACATGTGGATATATTTTAGTTAAACATATTTTCCGAGTCTACCATTAGATTACTTAGTTTTTGAAGATGATGAATGTTGATTGATCATGAGTAAAAGCTTGGAATGTTTATTTCTTGCTATGATTTTTGAAAGTTATTCATCTTTGTTATGATTATATATTCTTAGAAAAAATAGGAATTGATTAAATGTTTCAGGTCTTTAAGCTTAATTTGGATGTTTTGCCCAAGGATGGACAAAAGCTAAGTGTGGAAAAAATTGATATGTGTTTAACTGTTGATATATTTAATCATTTACACTTAGCGATTAATGACATGAAAATGCTTAAGATACTCACTTTAATTCATATATGATTTTAGGTACAATTTGGAAGCAAATAAATTAAAGTGAGTCGGAAGCACTGCATTTAGGCCATTTTCTAAGGATCAATTTTTACTTGTCTTCAAGGAGCAAGAAGAAAAAATAAATAAATAAAAGACAAGAAAAAATGAAGCATAAAGTGACAACTAAAAAAGGAAATAAAAGCAGTTAAAATGCATGCATAGTTGCGTTTCATGCCTAAAAGAGTGGTGCGCTCTATTCAAAACAGCAGCAGAAGGCTGTGGGCTAGGACTAAAACGCATGCGTTTAACGCAAGCGTTGTGTGTTTAACACATGCGTTAAATGCTGCGTCCTAGAGCAAGAAGGAAGTGGTTTTAAGAGCTAACATGTTAAATTGTCTAATCAAGAAAACAGTGGGCAGCAGAGAGGCGTGGTGTAGCTAGACGCTACAGGAGCAACAATGGGGAGTTGCAGCTTACGGCTTAGAGAAGTTAAGTGAATCGTGCGGCGTAGCTTGGCTGGGCACAGGGGATAGCTGGCACAGGCTTGGTGAAAGGTAAAAATGCAGAGAGGAGTGCAGTGAACAGGAGTTGAGACAATAAACCTTAATTGTCCCATCAAGCAATAGTGAAGAGTACGGCATTGAGAGCTGTGTGAGGCAGTGAGGGCCGAAAGGGGGTTTTTGGGTAGGGACATTGAATGGGGGCTGAAGTATTTTTTCGGGATAGATCTATGAAGGGCTAGATCGATGCTAATGACCTGGGTTAAGTATTTTTTTAATTATTTTGTTTTTTCTTTCTCTCATTAGAAATTAATTGTGTTATCCTATGTTATTTGTTTTGGGTTTTGTTTTAATTATTTTGTTTTTTCTTTCTCTCATTAGAAATTAATTGTGTTATCCTATGTTATTTGTTTTGGGATTTGTGTATGGATAATCTGATTTTCGTTATTATTCGGTTATTTGTGTATGAACCCATTGGGTATTGTAAGGTGATGATTTTAATGTATTCATTGAATTGTTAATTGCAAACCTTTTGCTAGAATTTAGATTTAATCTGTAATTTTTATGTTGAAATTCATATGCAAGGACTAATGATTCATAATCATTAGGGATAACATGACCTAGGTTAAATGACACATTGTATGTGGTTGTTGCCTTGATTAATCGATTTTCCTAATTTGCAATGCTACTGCCTAATTAAATCTAGAGATCGTATCCTAGCTTATTAGGTGGTTAGGTTTAATTAACGATCGTATCTTGATTAAACAAAATCTAAGGGAAAACTCAGGTTAATTATTAACTCCCAATTAATAGTTGCTATGACAGGTTAAAGAACAATAAATTAATGAAATATGCTTAATTAGGGTGTAGACCGAGATTGAACCAAAGAACTAGGTCCTTACTGAATTCCCCACTTTTATCATTGTTTTGCATATTTTCTTTAATTTGTTTTATTAGCTAGTTTCATTTTATTTTCTTCTTTGGAAAATCCAAAACCCCCCGTTAAATGTAAACACCGGTTAATTTCATTTCATAAACTTTACACACACTCTTTGTGGGATCGACCTAGACTCACCATTGCTATAGTAGTAGGTCTAGTTATTTTATTTTGACTAGCATAATGACGTGCAGTCAAGTAGTCAGGTGAAGAAGAAGAATAGAAGATAGGTGGAAGCAGTGTGAATATTCTATCGCTTAGGTGGAGAACAAGTAGAAGCAGAAGGAGAGAGTCAATACAAGAAGCTTGAGAGTGGTAGGAGATCACCGTAACTCCCTCATCTGAATACTTTGTTTGCTCATTTTGTTCTTCACATATTGCTTTATTTCTTTGTTACATTATGGAACTTCCCTGTTGCATTTGTTTTCTTTGTTAAAGTCTTATATTCTATTTTTTTTATTCACTATTTTATTACTTTGATACATCTCCGTTATTGTTGGATGTAATAGCATGATCAAACTTTACATCATTTTTGTATTAAACGAAGGATCAAGAGAAAAAGTTTAATTTAGAACGAGAAACTATATGTAATATCTTATTTCCATACTAAGGATTAGAACCCTAGATTTCAGTTATTGAGAAAATAGCAATAAGAGAGTAGAAAAATGCATTTCATGCTCATGCATAATGTTAGCACTCATACATGTGAATTTGAATTTTTGTACACATCAAAATGACTGTACATGCATTCATTGACAATTGCCGGGTATAATCGATCTATAAATGTGATCATAATTGGAATTTTGAATTAATTGTATTGAAAATTGATTTTTTAGAGTATAAGCATTGATTTAGAATTTTTGGTGAAATATGAAAATTTTATGGAATGTAAGGGTATTTTGGATTAGGAAAATTTTTGGTATCAAACGATTGTTAAATAGTAGTAGAAATAAGAGTCGAATGACAATAGAAATTTTTATATGTGACAATAAGATTTAATGACTTATGTCAATGAAAATTGGGAGACAATTGGAGTAGAAATTGGAGACAAAATGGACTAGTCATTAAAGTGGACCAAATGGAACCATAGGGAAGTGGCATGTGTCACTTGCCACATCACTTGATGAAACACGTTTTTATAAAGTGAAAGACCATATTTTGATCTTTCACTTGCCAAAAACAACATCTCCCTTGTTCTCCATCTTCTTCATTTACTTTCTTGTTCACTCATGACATCCCACCCTTACCCTCTCATACTGATGTTTGTTCAACTCTTTCACCTTGCTTCTTCAAGATTCATTGTCTCGTTCTTCTTTTTGCTAAAAGGCCCAACATATTCCACCATATAAAGTTGAAGATCGTGTATGTTGAAGGAGCCAGGGTTCCACAGTGATTTGAAGGAGCTTTGGAGCTAAACATGTAAGTTAAACTTTGTTCTTCTTGAATTCATGAATGAAACATGTTTTGATGATAGTTAAGATTTAAATGTTCATAAAATGAAGATGGGTTCATGATGAAACATGGATGAGAAATGGGGATAGATTCATGTCTTGCTTTTGCGTTTTGATGGATAATAGATTAGCGAATGACATAATGTTGGATTGGGTGAGTGAATGGTGTTTAATGAGTGCTGGAAAAATGTTGGCTGTAACATTTTCCATTTTGATTATGCTTTAGTTCGTTAGCCATACCTTTTTCTCTAGTTATCCAAATGAGATGATTCTTGATTTGGAGTAAACTAGAGACATATGGCTACATTTTTCATGAAAAAGTCGAATTCAAATTCTGTTTAGAAGAGTCTCAAAATCTAACCTGAAGTTGAAAAACTTGGTATGCGTTTGTGGAAGTTCGCCGTGGCGAACTTGAAGGATTTAGCTAAGATTTCTTTCGGGTAAAGTTTGCCACAACCAAATCTAAGTTTTGCCGCGACGAACTTGCAAAAATTTCACAAGAATTCCTCTCTGGAGGAGTTCGCCGCGGTGAACTTTTCTCTACACTGAACATGTATCAGCATTTTGGGTATATCTTCTTCTGTAGTTATCCAAATGGACTGATTTTTCCTTTGGCATAAACTAGAGGCATAGGGATACAAATTATATGAAGAAACTAAATTTTAATTCAGTCTTTAAGTCTTTCAATTCTGGATGGAAGTTGAGTATAGGGTACTGTTTTAGAATGAGAACAGTCCAAAAATGTTTAAGGTACAATTTTCATATTTCTGGACCAAATTGAACAATTTTGGTGTCATTAGAAACTTAAGGGATAGAAGAACAATTTTCAAGAAGAAAATATTCTTAAATATCCCCATTTGAATTGTCTAAATGATCAGGAACAGTATACCTAAAAGTAGTGTTTGGAGAAAAATTTGCAATGATTCGTTGGGTTATGAAATTAGATTCTAATGATTTTATTGAAGAATAAACCATAAGTATAAATGGTACTTATATAGGTTTGGGAATACGAATGTTTTCATGATGAGAATGATGGAGCTATACCCAGGATTGTCATGAGCATGAATTGTACATATTCCATATACACATTTGGGCATAAATGAATGCTTATAACTGTGCAATTATTAATATGTGTGTGCAATGTGTGTTCCATAATTTTGTTGTGCAGGATGAATGTCTGCATTCAGACATTTCCAGATCATGGAAGCTAATGCTAATTTGGAGCGTATTGTGAGTAGACCGAGATGGTCTTACTTTATTGTTTGTTTTGTTTAAGTTATGAATTGAATGATTATGCAATGTGAATGTGTTGGTTCCAGACAATATATGTCCTAGGAGTTTGATAAATGTGAGAACATTGAAGTGCTCATTGTATGTGAATTAGATTGAAATAAGTGTACATAATGTGATTGTTAAATGCCGGACCACGGTCTAATGATAAATGTGTTCTGAATATGCAGTTGAATATGAATGAAAACGTGATTATCAACTTTAATGTTGAATGCCGGACTAAGGTCCAATGATATGCGAATGTGATTGAATGAGAATATGCAAATGTGATTGATGCATTCCATTTCATGAATGCATGAAAGATAAAGGCAGTTGTGACTAGAGTAGCCACCAAAAAAGAGCTTAAAGCTTAGATTGTGAAAAAGAGCCTCGAGCTCAGAAAGTGATTAAGAGCCAAAGGCTCACTATGTAAAATGAGCTTGGTATCCCCAACGGATACGAGACAATAATCAATGAGCCCGATATCTATAATGGATACGGGATAGTTATCAATGAGCTCAGTATCCACAATGGATACGAAACAGTTAGGCACTCGGTTATAACAAAGTAACAAATAGAAAATGAGTCTCATGTGTACTGCATATGCATGAAATGAATGAATATAATGTGTTGAATGTAAAATGTGACACGACGGATCAAGTGTATGTTATTCAATGTGATTATTAATGAAATGATGTGAATTATGTAAATTGTATGTGATATATGATGAGTGAGCCATCGAGGATGGTCACTCACTGAGTTTGCAAAATTCACCCAAAATTTGCAATATTTTTCAGGCTCAGACGGGTACCCCGCTAGACAAACAGGAGTATACCTACTGCATTTAAGTGAGAGATAGAGGAAGGGATCAGATTGTGTTTGTGATCTCTGTACAATGTGCATTCAAATATTTCTGTGTGTAATAACTGGTGAAAAAGTTAGAAATGCTTTGTAAAAGAGATTGATCCAAGTGTATTAATAATTGTGATTTTGACTTTTATGAAATAAAAGTATAGGCCGATTTGATTATTGATTTCCGCATTCGTGTATGATAAATGTGAAAAAAATGTACCGAGTTTTTGAGAGTTTGAACGCTCTAGCATGCCACCCTTGCGGGGTCCGCACTTGGACATCGCTCAGGATGTCGGGTACGTGTCTTTTGAGAGTGGGGTGCTGCAATTTGGTATCAGAGCCCAGAATTAGTATCTTATATGGGTGTTTTCTGAAATACGTGTCAAGTCATATGCATTTCAATCACGTCATAGTAGACAGTAACAACTGATCCCTAGTTTGAGTCGCATGTGTATGTGTCACACTCATGAGCATATGTTAAGAGTTTAGGTTGATAGAATTAGTGAGAAGAGTGATGCTCTTTCAAAATATGAGAAAACGAAAGTTTGTGGATAACTAGAAATGAGAAATAGTATATGGTTTGATATGATAGATAGAGATTCACTACATTTATATTGGTGGATGTATTATTGAGTATGACACCAAGATTGTACTGTGGTGGCATATCCCCAATTGTGATATAAATGTGAATGTATTGTCATGAATTGTTTGAGGAAAATAGGGATATGAGTAGAAATGAGGAGAATAAAGTGTACAAGCATAAGTAATGAAATCATAAATTTATTATGATCTAAGAGGATGAATTTGGAACCGAAATGGTTATCTGAGTATCGTGATAAGAGTTTATAATTCAGTATAAGAAGATATTAAGGGAATTGAGACCAGAAATTCATAATGATTATGCATCAGTAATTCTGAATTGATTTAGGATATATATATATGGGAAAAGAAATAGACATAATTGACTTTACAAGAGATAAATGATGTGTAGTAAGGAGAAAGTTAGAAATGCATATAAGATAGGATTTTTGGCAAGAATGAGAAAGAGGTAAGCGAAAGCCCCTAAAGTTAAGTTAGTTTGTTATCTTGAGTACATATTTGATAATGGGATTATTATAACAAGTGAGAATATTGGGCACTCATGTATTAGATGTGTGTGATAATATAGGAAGCAATCTAAGACTTATTGAATATTATTAGTCATAGTTCTCATAGTTCAAAGTCTAAGATGAACTAGAGTAATGCATGAAAGTGCTAATAGTGATCAATAGAGGATAGATTGAGGTTATTAATGATGTTACTATGGGTGATGAATTTTGTGAAAAAGATGAAGAGCACAATCGTGGCACAATCCCCATAATTGAGGGGAGATACAAAAGAAGAATTGTTGTCCTGAATCAAACGAAATTAAGGTATCCTGAATATAAGTTATTAATTGGTAAATTGTCTTAAAAGACTTCTCTAGAAAAGATGGAATGATCTTGATGATATATACCAAGGTATTAGAGTAAATGAATTGCTTTATGCTTTACTAAGCCTTATCATAAAGGATATTCTTATCATATAAGTTATGACAGAAATTAATCTCCTTGAGGTTACTAAGAATGTCTAATCAGCAATGATGATGAAGTGGATTGATAAAGGTTATATGAACAGTATAGATGACAATAGCAAGAAATCTTCTTTCAAAGAAGAATTTCACCAAATTAGGTTAAGCAGATCAGATAGTTTATTTTAAGAATGATCAATAAAAGAACAAATAAGAAATGAGCCTGTAATGAATCAAAAGTGAATATTGGAGTCCTAATCCTAACGGAGACACAAGCATAAGATGTAGAATATGTTATCGAGGGTTTATGCATTTGGTTTGATGTAAAGTATCCAATTACGCGAGTAGATTCATAAATTGAGGTGATACAAATTGGATCTGATGAATGTGTTACCAACACAGAAAGCGAAGATTTCAAATAGATTGAAATGTGTGGAGAAACTAGTACGAATGAGCAGGCATTTGAATAAGTCAATGTGAAATAAAAGGAAATTGAATGAATGGAGAAAATTATTTGAAAAAAGAAGTCAATTGGGAAAATGAAAATAACATGAGATAATATTATCTTATTTGAGGAATTATTCATTTAAGAAATTACGAGAACTAATCATGGGCACAAGGAAATTTGGGTGATATCTGTTGGAGTTAACAATACCTCGATAGTATAATGGTATTGAAGATTAAAGTGATCCAAGCAAAATTGTAGATCATAGATGGTGTTTTGAATATATTCGAAAAAGTGAGACGAATATTTTGAATACTTAAGGTAAATATTACATATCATAAAGGTAGAAACAATTATATGCTAAGTTCAGTGACAATGAATCTTAGTTTGATTGAATAAAATGTCGGGTCTTATAGTAACTGAACATGACATATTGGGAGAGCCAAAGAAATAGAGGTAATGAAGAAGTGAGAAACTACAAGGAATATATAAGAGATTCGGAGTTCTTTAGAACTAGCCGTATGTTGGATACTACCAGAGACTGCTAAGGGGTTTTTATTGATCTTATCCCGTGATAAAAAAAAATAGTATTTCCCTGTAAAGCTAGTGTTGTAATTTGATGCATTGAACAGAAAATTAAATAATGGTGTAACACAAATTCAGATATTGAGATTACCAAAATTAGTGTAAAAAAAGAGCATGGAATGTTGAGTTGCATTTTGGGCAAATCAATGTACTATTAGTTGTCGAATTTAAGATCATTCCCACCTGAAAAGTTTAGCGAAGCCCAAATTGAGGATTCAAAACCTATGAATCTTATTGAGAAATTGAAATTTAATCTAAATTTTGAGTTTGAATAGGAAAAATGATACCTTGTGATTAAAATAAGACGAATGTGTACTTAATAAAGATG
>JAOSBL010000007.1:5359084-5377488 GCA_027568915.1 Erythroxylum roraimae
GTGTGGGCCCATGAACGTACAAGCTAGAGGAGGTTATGAATATTTCATAACCTTTATAGATGATTACTCTAGACATGACTATTTGTATTTGATGCATAAAAAGAGTGAATCTTTTGAAAAGTCCAAAGAATTCAAAGCTGAAGCTAAGAAGCAGCTAGGTAAGCCATTAAAACAACTTTGATCGGATCGAGGTGGTGAGTACTTAACTGGAGAGTTCCAATAATATTTAATTGAAAATGGAATTGTTTCCAATTTGTCAGCTCCCCGAACACCTCAACAAAATGGTGTAGCTGACAGGAGAAATAGGACACTATTGGAAATGGTAAGATCAATGATGTCCTACGCTAGCCTTCCAGAATCGTTCTAGGGATATACCATACAAACAGCAACATATCTTCTAAACTTTGCTCCATCCAAATCGTTGCCTAAAACACCTAGGGAGTTGTGGACTGGTCGAGTGCCTTCATTGCGGCATGTAAGGACTTGGGGCTGCCCAGCCCATGTTCTAAAGCCTGAATCCATAAAGATAGAACCAAGGTTAGAAGTATGTTTGTTTGTAGGAGATCTTGCGGGAACTCGAGGGTACTATTTTTACAGTCCTTAGGATAGGAAGGTATTTGTGTCGACGAATGCGACCTTCTTAGAGGAAGAGTTTTGTGAGAAATCATAAAGGAAGAAGTGAAGTAGTACTAAAGGAGTTAGCTGTTTCATCTAAACCAAGAGTTGCTTTGGATATGACAGAACAAGATGTCCAAATGGATTCAGGAGTTGAATCGAAAGTCCAACCTGAACATCATGTTGTGCCTAAACGTAGTGGGAGGGTTGTGAGACAGCTAGATAGGTATCTAGGTCTAGGAGAAGGCTTAATTTCCATCTCAAACTAAAAAGAAATGGATCCCATTATGTATACACAGGCTATTAATTATGTTGATGCAGAAAAATGGCTCAAGGTGATGGAATCGGAAATAGATTCCATGTACACTAATGAAGTCTGGGTCATTGTAGATCTACCACCATGTATAAAAGCCACAGGGTGTAAATGGATCTACAAAAGGAAAAGAGGATCAGATGGAAAGGTAGAGACCCTTAAGACGAGATTGGTAGCTAAGGGCTATACTTAAAAAGAGGGTATAGACTTTGAGGAGACTTTTTCTCCGGTTGTCAAGCTTAAGTCCATCAGAATTCATTTAGCCATAACAACCTATTTCGATTATGGAATATGGCAAATGGATGTCAAGCATTTCTTAATGGGGATCTTGAGGAGACCATTTATATGGCCCAACCAGAAGGTTTCATTCAGCCAGGTAGTGAGCATAAGGTATGCAAGTTGCAAAGGTTCATTTATGGACTTAAGCATGCAACTAGATCTTGGAATATTAGGTTTGATATGTCTATCAAAACCTATGGATTCATACAAAACCTAGATGAGCCTTATGTTTATAAAAGAATACAAGAAGGCAAGGTTATTTTTCTAATCCTGTATGTTGATGAAATTCTGCTCATTGGGAATGATTTGGAAATGTTATCTACAGTTAAGGGATGGCAGAATGAATGGTTTTCAATGAAGGATTTAGGAGAGGCTAACTTTGTTCTCGGGATCAGACTTATAAGGGATCGTAAGAACATACAAATAGCCTTGTCTCAATTAAACTACATTGAGAATATGCTCAATAAGTTCACCATGCAAGATTCCAAGAGAGGTTTCACACCTACTAGACATGGAATCAAACTTTCAAAGGAACACGAACCTAAAACCTAAGAGGAGGTTGAACGCATGAGTAACATTCCATATGCTTCGGTAGTTGGAAGTTTAATGTATGCAATGCTTTGCACTAGATCAGATATCTGTTACGCAGTGGGACTGGTAAGTAGATTTCAGTCTAATCCAGGAATGGAGTATTTGATTGCGGTTAAGTGTATACTTAAGTATCTTCGTAGGACGAAGAACTTAATGCTTGTTCACTCAAGAAGTAACCTTATTCCGAGAGGATATACAGATTCTAATTTGCAATCAGATGTTGATTCAAGGAAATCAACTTCTGGTTCTATATTTACTTTAGGAGGTGGAGCCATAGTTTGGAGGAGTGTCAATCAATCTTGTATTGCTGATTCGACTATGGAGGCTGAGTATGTTGCTGCTTGTGAAGCAGCAAAGGAAGCCGTCTGGCTTTGCAAGTTCATAAATGATTTAGAGGTAGTTCCAGAGGCAGAAAAAACCATTACACTTTACTGTGATAATAGTGGGCAGTATCTAATTCTAAAGAACCTCCACAAGGCTGCCAAACACAATGAGAGAAAGTATTATCTCATAAGGGAGATAATACAACATGGAGAAGTGAATGTGGTAAAGATTCCCACGGAGCAAAACCTTGCTGATCTGTTTACGAAGACAATTTCTCAAAAGGGTTTTGAGGGTCACCTAATAGGGATGGGAATGAGAGTTATGTCAAACATGCTTTAGGCCAAGTGGGAGATTGTTGGAGTTATATAAATATAGTGCCCTAGAAAGCAAGTGTATTTACATGTAACTTTATCTTCTTTAGTTACAATTTTGTAATGAAAATATTTTTTATTAATAAAATAAAAGAGTTATGTTTTTATGAGCATTATATATCTCGTCATAAGGTACCAAGATTCTTTTGTAATTAATATACATATACATAGAGATGTATGGGAAACATGTATATTATAAGAATCTAAAATAATTATTTCACAGTTGAATAATCAAGTTGGTCGCTTGATTAAGGTTTAGACTGTAGTATTGCGATTTATCTTTATGTAAGCAAAGGAGTTTACTTCAAAGGAATTATGAGTTTCATACCATGATAGTAATTGACTACCGATAATGGCATTATTAAATGAATCTGGAATCAAGTATGTTTTCAAGAATAAAGTAGGTCGTTGCTTTAGTCTTAAAACATACATTTTAGCGTTTGCTTATTATAGACCACAATCTTGATGAGTGGTGAACTCATATGCGTTTCATTATAATTCTTGGTATGATCGGAATGGATTTTTTCAAAGTATTAATCCAGTGTCTACATGTTGGAATTATTAATTGAAACATGCATCAGGGAACATTCACTCAAATAAAGTGTTTATAGTGATATCATCACTTCTAGGTGTTTTATGGAGATTGGTGATTAAACTGGGGCCAGGAGATTGATGGACTAGCTACCCATGAAGTCTTATCACCATGATGAGATCTTGTGTGTTAATCACCATATAGAATAAAACAGGAGATCTAGAAGAAAAAACCAACATAAGGGCAAAACGGTAATTTTACCTTTTATTGTGCGGATGGCTATAATAAGGTTCATAATAGGGTTTGCAATTGGACATATTATTTGAAATATGTGTTCTCATAATATTTAGTAATTTAAGATTTCAACTAATTGTCTTTAGTGGAATGAAATTTAGTTAATAAGCTAGAATTAATTTTAATGAGATTAAATTAATTATGAGTTTATTGGAGCTTGAATTATCTAAGTCTAATAAGATTCCCCACTTGGCTTGAAGGAAGGTTATCAAGTAAAGTAAGAAATAAAAATGGTGGTTTCAGAGCCCATGAGTGAATGTTGGGCTTGGACTAATTAATGGTTAATTAGAAGCCCAAAGGTACATTTAGAAATGGGCTAGACTTTGGTTTGATTTAATTAATTAGATTAATTATATTAATACAAATTTTTTAAAGAAAGGAGAAGGAATTTCAATTTTTAATGGGCTGAATGTGCAGCTACACATTTGGCATTGAAATGCTAAATAAAGATGGTATTTATCATGCATTATCATCATTAAATGGAGTAATGATCTTACCATTAAATGGTTATCTTTTAATGATAGCATATAACCTATTAGCATTCATTGGATTAAAAAAGAAAGAGGTAGGTTGGATGGACCATCTTCCTTCTTTCATCATCCAATATTGAAATTGATAGGTCTTATTTAGGTTAATAGTCTTTTCATCTAGCATCTTAAAGACAAATAAGAAGAATCTCATTTATTGGCTTCTTTATGACTGATTAAAGAAAGAAGTGATGCATTTGATGCAAATCTCTTCTTTCCTTTGAGGTTAACCGAAATTGTGAGTTTGTAAGAAAGTGTTCTTGCATTTTTATCACTCTCTCTCCTATCTTGCATGGTAGTGCCAAAATTTGCATGAAAAATTCCTTAATTTTGGCTTCTTTCTTCTAAGAAAAATCTCCTCTAAAGTGTTTCTTCTCCTTTCCCACCAAAGGATATTGTTAACCAAGTTGTCCAAGAAGAACAAGTGGTAGATCGGATTGGTTAAGGATACAATATCGAGAAGAAGAAACAATAACAAGAAGAAGAGGATACATCATCTTGGAGAGGATACATTGTCAAGGATAGGATAGCACAATGAGGGGTTAAAGCTATAGCGAAGGAGTCGGTAATATTTCTACCATCTTGTTCTTATGTTATCTATTATCCTTATACCGTATCATGTATGGATTGACATGTTGATTTGGTTATCTTGCTTCCGCTGTGTTATGATTTCTAAAAAAGTTTTGAAATCCACTGTTTAACCAAATATTGCATGTTTTCATTTCTGATCCAACACTTTCCTGATTAAGGAACTCTAGAACTTGCTTGGAAATACTAGTTGAGATCAGTTAATCTTATGCAAATTTTGAAATGATGAAGGCAATTAGGATATAACCTTTTTGCATAAAAAGCCATCGTAATTTTACTTTAGTGAGCCCCCTTTGAGCTTAACATGAACCATTTCTTCTTTAAACCTAATTGGGAGCCTCAACCTTGATTATTTAACTTTTTCATCATACTTATCATAAGGACAAATTGAGCATTTGAATGGGTATGATTGGGTTTAGGGAATAATTGCTTGAATAAATGTGGGGGAATCATAGGATGTAGTTGGTTTTTTGAGTAGGCAATATCTCTCGTTTACATCTTACCTCTTCTAAACTTGATCTAGTTCTAAATTAAAAAATAATAAAAAGAAAAAGGAAAAAAAGACAGAAAAGAAAAGAGAAAAGAAAAAAAAGAAAATGGAAAGGAAAGAAGAGAAGATAAGAAGAAAATGAAAATAAGAGGAAAGACATAAAAGGGGGAGTGCTAATCTTGTAATTGAGAGGAAAGAATTGAGTGTGTTATGCTTTATTGTTCTGCACTGATTTAAATTCTCAATTTTTATGTGGTTTTAAACAGTGAATTTCCTTTTTCCTACCCTTAGCCGACCCCATTATAATCAAAATAAAGATTTTCGGATTAATGTTTGTGATTGATATGAGTGGTGAAGATTGGATTAGTAAGCAAGCCTATGGTAGACGCGTTACATGAAATGAATTATGAGTGAATATATCCTACATTTGAATGCTTTAGAGGATGGAGAGTGGAGTGAGTGTCTATCAAACTTGTTGATGGTTCTTTGAAATGAAGCACTTGTTCATTTTGGCTAAGCATACGGAGAATAGTCTGTTCATGGACTATTATGAATTTCAAGTTCTCAAGTTGTATTTATTGAAATGATCGTTGATATCTTAGACTATTATTTGTGAAAATTGTTTTTATTGTTTGATCTTTTATAGTCTAGTGTGCTTTATTTTGCTTAAGGACAAACATAGTTTAAGTGTGGGGAAGTTGTTGTGCTAATTTTTGTTGACTTTGCTTGCCTTCATATCTTGATTTTGGTTACAAATTCTTGTGTATTGATCTAAATGAGAGATGAATTGAGTGAAAATGGTGTGAAAATATTGTATGCATGTTAATTGGATTATTTCGGAAATTTTGCATGAAAAAGAAAAAAAATAAAAAACATAAAGAAAAGTGGTGACAAAAGATGTCACCATCATGACAAAGCTTGTCACACTGGTGACTAGATTACTCCTTTTCACTCACTTTAAGTTTGACACATGGCAGCTGCAAGGTTGAAGGCTTGAAAACCTAAACCTAAAAATAGACTACAAATAAAAGGAATAGAGGCTGGTAGTGGGGGGACTATTCTTCACATTCGAGATGCTTGTTATTTCCATGATGGGTTGATCTCTTTTTCTTGAGGATTAATGTAGCTATTTTAGTCAAATATGCATGATTGAGGGAATATGTTGTTGACTTATGTTTGCTATAGTTTCTGAACTTAATATATGTAATAGCATGACTAAACTTTGCATCGTTTTGGTATTAAACAAAGGTTCGAGAGAAGATGTTTAATATATAATAAGGAACTATAGACATTTAGGTTGAGAATTAGTGACATGTGCTTAATTGATTGTATAATTATTCCATAACGTTTAGCTATTAATGATATGAAATTGCTTTAGATACTCACTTTGACTCATATGTGGTTTTAGGCACAATTCGAAAGAGAAAGAGTTAAATTGAGTTGAAAGCACTCCATTTGAGTCGTTTTCCAAAGATTCACAATCCTTTGTCCTCTTCGAGCAAGAAGAAGAAGATTAAAAGCACAAGAATACAATTAAATGTCAAGAAAGATTAAACATATGCTGCAAATACAAGAAGAAGGAGATTAGAGCAAAAGAATGGGATAAAACATAAAAGGTAGGAGGGTGAAGCAAGCTCATGACTTGCTAGAATTACTGCAAAGCCGTGAGCATTAGTTGCGGCTGTGCATGAATTTGTATGGGCGTGACAGTGCCAGTTGCCATTCTACTTAGCATTTAAGGTACAAAGAACATGTTGTGTGTGACGTGAGTGGAGGGCTGAAGTGAAGAATGGGAGGCTGAAACAAAAACGTGACTGGAGGGGGTACTTAGAGTGTTAGTTGGAGTAATTATTTGACTGGGTAAAATGTGATAATGTTTGGATAGGTGTCAGCTGCTAAAAGATCTTGGTGTATAATCGCATTTGGAGTAAATAATGATTGCAAGAAGGGAGGGTTGGAGCTTTAATCACAGCTGCATATGCAATAAACTTGTCATAGCCGTGAGCCTCACTCACGACTGTGACAGCCATATGCCTTATGCCTATGCAATGTTAAGTCATGGGTGTGACTGTTTGTCACACCCGTGACAACCCTATGAACCATCGTGAAAGGGACACCTCACCTAATTTAACCCTATATTTTTAATATATACTGAGAGTGTGATGGCGTAAAGGTTCCATCGGTGGCGATCCTTCATAAAAATATTAGATGAGATGTTCCTCTGGTATGTTATAGTGGGAACAATTGACACATAACTTCTTGAACCGCTCCTAGTACTCATAAAGAGATTCTTCGTTATACTGCTTGATACCACATATCTCCTTCCGAATACTTGTCATCTTTAAGGCTAGAAAATATTTCTCCAAGGCCATGTGTTTACACTTCCACCCAATAAGTCAAATAGCCAATCCTTGAGTGAGAACAGGAAGGCTCTCAATATGATCTGCTTGTCGGTCACCCCAAAAGGCTTTATGCTTAGATAAACCACGTCGAGCTCCTTAAGATGCTTATGTGAATCCTCACCTATAAGTTTATGAAAGTTAGGCAACAAGTGAATTAATCCAGATTTTAAATCAAAGATAACATGTTCGGAAAAATTAAAAAATGTTATGCATAATTTTCTTTGAGTTAAATCGGGTGTAACCTACTTCCTCAATGTCCTCATATTTGTCGTCGTCTCTTCAAATTCCACTTCTGATTCTTCTATCAAAGTTGACCTTGCTTCCCTATGCAATCTCTATATTGTTCTCTCGATCTCCGGATCAAGTTGCTCAATTTCTCTATACGGAGATCTCGTAACTACCACTCACCAAAACTCACAAACTTTTAAAATTAACAAATAAAAAAAGAAACAAATATAAACAAAGATATTCACAAAATGCCAACTAAAATCAAATACGAAAATTAAACTACCACACTCCCTAGCAACGGCTCCAAAATTTGACAGCTTAATTGATTGTTTAATTATTTCATAACACTTGGCGATTAATGACATGAAATTGCTTAAGATATTCATTTTGACTCATATGTGATTTTAGGCACAATTCAGAAGCAAAGAGGTTAAAGTGAGTCAAAAGCATGATATTTGGGTCATTTTCCAAAGATTAATTTTCACTTGCCTTCATGGAGTAAGAAGAAGAAAATTAGAAGACAAGAAAAATAGAAACACAAATAAATTAAAGTTGCTCACGGTTGTTGTGCATGGACCATGCAAGGTGTACGAGAATTTAATATTTTGCATGGCCATGCACACCATTAATTTAATTAATAAAGCCAAGGATGATGGACCGCAACCTATGCAGTTTGTTTTATAGGAATCAAATGAAAACAAGGCCGTTGGGAGAAGAAGCACACCACAATGACACTGCAGGAAAGGCAGAAGCAAAGAAATGTTGTAGCAGATGGGATAGCCCCATGAACGTGAAATTAATGGATGGTTGGAAGGAGCAAAATGGTGATGCAAGATGAAGAAAACACCAGCACACAGAAGACCACACCAAGACCAAAAACGCATAGAAACATCTGAAAAGAAAACGACAACGCAATGTAGATGATAGGCGGGAGCAATAGAAATGCAAACATTTCGCACCAGAAGAAAATGTATGATATGCTAGAAGCATTGAGGGAAACGACAACAATGAGCGATGGAGCAAAATGTAGATGCAATACGAGGATGATTATTTAGACAAAAACACAGTTGTTGGCTAGGATGGATGAAACGCAGAAACAGTGGCAAGGGTTTTAAATAAAAGAATAATAGAGTAGACCAAAAATGAATGAGAAAATAGAGAGTAGCATAGGACAAGAGAGTGGAGGCGTAGTAGATATAGAGGTGTGGGTGTTCTTTGACTAGGGTCATTCAGTGGGGGGCTGAAGCATTTTTTGGGAGAGACCCATGAAGGGCTAGTTAATTTAGCTTTATTTTATTTTCTTATTTTTAAAACCAAAAATGCCTAAACCTAAACACCTATTATTTTCATTTAAATAACTTTACATACACTCTCTATGGGACCTAGACTCACCACTGCTATAGTAATAGGTCTAGTTTTTTATTAACATTACAAAGCGTTGTCAATTTTGACGTTGTTATCGGGGAGGTCGTTGTTTTAGTTTTTATTTGTGATTTTAATTGGGGTTTTCTATATATTTGTTCATAAGTGGTTTCTTTTCAGTTATTTCGTGATCCTTTTTCATTTTTCTATTTCATGTTTATGAAAAAATAAAAAAATTCATGGATGGAAGTAATTCTTTCTTTAACTCTTACTCTCAATCTTATAACCATTATTAGACTGATCAATCTAACTTTAGTTATGGATGGGGTAATTAATAAAGTTACTTTCATGATAGTTCGCAGGATGCACAACAATCCTTGTATAGACCAAAAGTTTCTTATCACTATTCGAGTACATCTCTAGACTACTATATCATGACCTGTAATGCTAATAATCTTCAATTTCAATGGGGTATGTAGCAGCTTCAAGAGAGTATATAGTAGCCTCAATAGGATTCCAACAATTCCAGCAGGATGAAAGGAAAATTTGGTCTAGTTTCCAAAATTGGGAGAGCCAAAAAACCTCAAGTACATCCTTGGAAAAATTAGTTAATAATGTCATTACTAATACTTTGCAATTTTAGCAGGATGTGAAATGGTTCTAGCAAGATGCATTGCCTCAATAGGGAGATATCAACCATCTAAAACTGCAAAGCGAAGAGGAGCAGTCATATCAACCCGAGGTGTTCCCAATGGACATTTTTATGAAAAATTTACAAAGTGATGAGGAGCTTAATAATTTTGAGAGCAATACTTAAGGAATTGCTTGTGTGGATGAAGTTAAGGAGGAGCTGGAGATAGAAAAAGCTATATCTTTTTTATCGAAGGTAAATATTCAATTCCATTTTATTATTGAGAATGTCTCTTTACTTTACCTAGCAGGTTAGAGCAATTAAACAAGGAAGAAAAAGGTGAAGAGACATTCGAGATCTTTCAAGAAAGCATGGACTTAATAGAGATCGCAAGTATAAGGATAGGGAGGACGCTAAATGGGAATGAAGATCAACTAAGGCCCTATTCGGAACAACCTTGCATGGAAGTAGCGCTAGTTGGAATACCTGAAGATCACAATTTTATCACGTGAGGAGAAGAAGGAGTTGAGCCAGCAACACTAAACAAAGGCATTTCTGGGGAGGCAACTTAAGGGAAATAAATTTCTTTTCCTTTACTTTTTCACACGGGTTATAATTTGCATGTTTGTTTTAATGCTGTTGTGTTTCTCACTTGTTTTAAGTTTTCAATGAAATAAGAGAAAGGATAAAACAACAAAACAAACATTTTCTCATTTTCTGTTGCTTCTAGGACTATATAGTTATGATTAGAGTGTGATTTGACTAGAGAATTTTGTAGCAACTTTAGCATGTATCTTTACTTTTGTTATTGATCAATGTGCATTATCTTTAAAAGAGTAGTCACTAGTGATAGACAAAGCCAGTAAGATTTTGAGCCTTATTAGATTGACACATTCATATAAATCTTATTGTCTTTTTGTAACATACCGTTCCCATACCAAGGGTTAGAACCCTAAAATACGGTACACGTGAGATTAATGAGGGATCAAGAAAAATGCATTTTTCATGCTCATACATATTATGAGCATACACACATGTGAATTTGAATTTTTGCACACATTATAATAATTGTACATGCACTCATTGACATTCCGGGTATATTGAATAGTAATGGGATAGATTGAGAATTGTGGTTATAGTGAATGAGCAGAATGAAATGGAGTAGAAAGATTAGAAATAAAAATTTAAGTGTTGGATTTAGTGAAGGAAAATATGTTGGAGAAGTTTACTGAGCATATATAGTATGGAATTTTTGGATAGTGGAGTAGAAAGTTATGGTCCTTATAAGGGGAGATGCTTAAGAGCATAGATGCATCATTTGTAAAGACGTATCGTTTGTGATGACATCATATCGTCTGTGATGACATCATATCATCTGTAAAGATGTATCGTCTTTAAAGACGTATCGTTTGTCATGACGTCATATCGTTTATGAAGATGTATCGTCTATAAAGACGTATCGTCTGTGATGACCTCATATTGTCTGTGAAGATGTATCGTCTGTAAAAATGTATCGTTTGTAGAGACGTATCGTCTGTGATGACGTCATATCATCTTAAGTTGACTTTGCTTCATCTTAAGTTGACTCCGCTTCGTCTTAAGAGTTGCATCGTCTTAAGTTGACTCTTATCGTCTGCTCTTTGCTTTGTCTGCTTTTTGATTCGTTTGCTTTCCGCTTCGTCTGCTTTGTGCTTTGTCTGTTTTTCTCAATTCGTCTCACCCTTTGTCTTAGGTTTACTTTCTGCTTCGTCTTACGTTGACCAGAACATCTTCTAGTTCAAATTTGACACTCTAGATGATATAATTTGTCTTCAAGGTCTACATGAGGGTTGTAGATCTTGAAGTCTCCTTTGTGACCATCTAAAGAACTACTTGATCCGATATCTCTAGAGAGAGTTATGTCAATTGTAAAACAACTTTTGTGTACTATTCATTTTGTATCGTCAGGTCCAAATTTGACTGTCTAGATAATAGAATTTGCCTTCAAGTCTTCATGAAATTATAGACCTATAAGTCCTCTTTCAAACCATCTAACAATGACCTTGATCTGATACCTATAGCCAAAGTTATGCTAGTTGCCTTAAAAGAAATAGGTTCAATATGATTGAGGATAGAACCTTGTTCAATTCTTTTAGCCTTAACCTTGTCATCCGACCTCCAATTGGAGTGATTCTTAGACCAATAAATTCCTAATACATTTTTCTATCTCTCCACAAAAACAAAAATGGTAGCATTCTGAATCGAATTGAAAAAGGTTGATCAAATGAAAGTGGGGGATCTATTGGAATAGTGAAATAGGATTGTCTTACTAAATACACTTTAGTGTTTTGATTATATGTGGATCTATAGGATTCCAAATGAGATGATTTTTGATTTGGAGTAAACTAAAGACATAGAATACAAATCATTTGAATAAGTCAAATTGTGATTCAGTTTCTAAGATGTTCAACTTTTGGATGGATGTTGTGCATGGTATATTGTTTTGGACAAGAGCAGTCCGAAAATGATTATAGTATATCTTTCAAATCACTGAACCAAATTGAATGAATCTGGTGTCAATGGAAACAAAAGACATAGGGGAATATGTTTATAGAAGAAAGTGTTGAAAAATAACTTTAGTATCGGGGTCAAAAAGGACATGTAAATTTGATCCGAAATGTTGTGTTTATAGAAAAAACTGAAAAGGATTTATTGGGTTACAACTTGTGATTGCAGTGGTACCATTAAGTTTTAAGTAAGTCTTAATGAAGGGAAGTGGATGAGTGGATAAGAAATGGATAAGTGTCTAGGCTTTAAAGTTATGCTTTAATAACCTTGAAAGATAAGCTGCTATCCTTGTCTTTATCCTTCTTCAAACTTCTTTCTTTAGAGTTCCCCCAACATAGAGTTTTTCATCAAATATTCACCAAAGTTAAATCTTGCTTTTCTCTGTTTGTCATCACTTCCACTTTGATATTTCTTTCTTCTATCCCAAGAAAAATCGATCCTCCCTGTCAACTTTCAAGTTGATGTACGTGGGTGCATGAGGGATTAACGTTATGTAATTTTGCAGATATTGGAACTTCAAACAAGTAAGCTTGATATGATTATGTATTTTTTTTGCATGAAATGAAGCCTGCATTGTTAGTTCACTGCTAAATGGTTAAGAATATCGATATTCTTATTCACTGAAAAATGAGTGAGGAGATTTAGTGTGCTGTACATGGGTAATTTTCTTTGGATTTGATGACTGAAATGTTATAGGATAGTGTTAAACCAGCTTTTGGAGTTGAAAAATCAATTAAAATGTGTAATAATGTGAAAGAACAATTAAAGTGATAGTTAGAAGAATAAATGCAGAAAATACAAAAGTTAGAAATGCAGAAAATGTGATGAAATGCTTGAGTGTTCTGGTTTTTGGATGATCATGAAAAATGTTAGATTTTTGATTTGTTTGTGATTTAAAAAATTGATGAGTGATTAAGTAATGAAATGTGAATGAGCATAAGATATGAAGTTTGTTACAGTACCTAGGATTGTCATTAAGCATGCATTGTATATAGTCCATTTATACATTTGTGCATAAATAAATGCTTATAGGTGTCCAATGTGTGTTGTGTATAAATGGGTTGTGCAGGTTAAGTGTCCACATTCAGGCATTTCCAGAATTTGAAAGAAAATGCTAATTTGGAGTGTACTGTGAGTATACCGAGATGGTCTCACTTCATTGTTGGCTTTGTTTGAATTTTGTATTAATTGACTACTAGATGATGTTATGAATGTGAATGATTGTATAGACATCCGGACAGAAGGTCCAATTATTGTGAAGATTGATTTAGACATTGAAGTGCTACTTGTATATGAAAGTGATGAACTAAGTGTACATAACTTGATGAAAAATGTGCTTTGAATGTGCATTTGCATGTAAATGAAAAGTGATACTCAACTCTAATGTTGAATGCCGGACTACAGTCCGATGATATGTGAATGTGAGTGAATGTGAATCATGAAAATGTGACTTATGCATTTCATTTCATGAATGCATGAAGCATAATGGCTATTGTGACAAGAGTAGCCACTGATTAGAGCTTAAAGCTTAATGAGTGAAAATGAGCTTCTAGCTCAAAAGTAAATCACAGCCTCAGGCTCAACGTTTAATGAGCCCTGAATCCCCCAAGCAGATAAGGGACAGTTATCAATGAGCCCTATATGGGACAGTTTAGGCACTAGGTCATAACAAAGTAACAAATGGAAAGTGGGTCTCATATGCTCTGCATATGTATAATATGAGTGATTAAATTGTATTGAATGTGAAGTGTGAAATGTATAATGATGTGAATTATGTGTTACGTGATTAGGTGAGCCATCGATGATGGTCACTCATTGAGTTCGCAAAACTCATCCAAAATTTCCAAATATTTTTCAGGATCAGAAGAATACCCCGTTAGGCCAACGAGAGTATACCTATAACATTCAAGTGAAGGATAGAGGTCGGGATCAGTTCACTTCTGCATTGCATTTCTCTATTTTGTATTAAATTGTATATTTTGCAACTTTTTGTATAAATTTGTTTTCCGAAACGACCAAAGTGTTTTGTATCTATGAGAGGGCCCAAATGGCTATTGAAAATTTTGTTGATTGTATTGTGTTGATTGAAAATATTTATGAATGAAATTGGGCCCGAATTGGTTATTGATTTTTGCATATTATGTTCGTGGTTTCAAAAAAAAATTTATACCAATTTTTGAATGATTGAGTGTTCTAACACGCCGGCCTCGTGGGATGCAGACTCAGATATCACCTATAGATGTCGGGAACGTGTCTTGCAGCAGACTCGGATATCACCCATATATGAGCATTTTGAAATATATGTTAAGTCACATACATTTTAGTCATGTAATAGCAGACAGTAGCAACTGATCCCCAGTCTAAGTTGCATTCATATGAGTAACATGCATGAGCTTTCTTTAAGAGTCTAAGCTATTAGAAGCATTGAGAAAAATGATGACCTTTCATAATGTGAGAAGAGAAAGTTTGAAGGATATCTAAAAATGGGAAATAACATATGGTTTGATATAATAGATAAAGATTCTACGCAATTGTATTGATGGATGTATTATTAAATATGACATCAATATGACGTTTTGGTGATATGTCCTTGAATGTGATATAGGTGTGAGTAGGTATATTGCTGTGGATTGATTGAGGAAAATAAGGATATAAGTAGAAATTATGAGATTAAAGTGTATAAGCCAAGTTGTTATGACCTTGAAAGGTTGAACTTGGATTTAGAATGGTTGTGTGATTATCATTATAAGAGTTTATGATTTAGTATGAGAATATATCTGTGGAATGGAGATTTGAGTTTCATAATGGTTATGCCCATATAATTATGAATTGATTAAGAATATTCACGTGGGAGATGAAATAAATGACAATTGGAAGATGAGATGATGATAGAGTTATATGAAAAAGTTGTTAAGTTTAAGTTGATTTGCCATTGTGAGAGCACATCTGATAATGGGATCACCATGACGGGTGAGAATATGGAGCATATGTGTATTATATCTGTGGAGATAATATAAGAAGCAATCTATGACTTATTGAATATTGGTCGGTCATAGTTCCTATAGTTCAAAGTCTAAGATGAGTTAGAGTAAGATGTGAAAATGCTTATAGTGATCAATTGGAAATGAATTGAGATTATTAATGATGATATTATAGGTAATGAATTTTTTAAAAAGAAGAAGGGCACAATCGTGGCACAGTCCCCACGATCGAGGACAGATACAAAAGAAGAATTGTTGTCTTGAATTAAATGAGATTAAGGTATCTTGAATATAAGTTATTAATTGGTAAATTGTCTTAAAAGACATCTCTGGAAACGATGGAATGATCTTGATGATATATACCAAGGTATTAGAGTAAATTTATAGCTTTATGCTTTACTGAGCCTTATCAGAAAGGATATTCTTATCATATAACTTATGACAGAAATTAATCTCCTTAAGGCTACTAAGAATGTCTGATCAACAATGATGATAATAGTGGATTGATAAAGGTTATATGAATAGTATAGATGATAGTAGCAAGAAATCTTCTTTCAAAGAAGAATTTCACCAAATTAGGATAAGCAGATCAGATAGCTTATTTTATGAATGATCAATGAAAGAACAAATCAGAAATGAGTTTGTAATGAATCAAAAGTGAATATTAGAGTGCTAGTCCTAATGAAGACACAAGCATAAAATGTAGAATATGTTACCGAGGGTGTATGCATTTGGTTTGATGTAAAGTATCCAATTATGCGAGTGGATTCATGAATTGAGGTGATACAAATTGAATATGATGAATGTGTTTCCAACACAGAAAGTGAAGATTTCAAATAGATTGAAACGTGTGGAGAAACTAGTACCAATGAACAGGCATTTGAATAAGTCAATATGAAATAAGAGGAAATTGAATGAATGGAGAAAATTAATTGAGAAAAGAAGTCAATTGGGAAACTAAAAATGACATGAGATAATATTACCTTATTTGAGGAATTAGTCACTTAAGGATGTACGAGAACTAATTACGGGCACAAGGAAATTCGGGTGATATCTGTTGGAGTTAACAATATCCTGAAAGTATTATGGTATTGAAGATTAAAGTGATCCAAGCAAAATTGTATCAATTGATGACTATGATCATAGATGGCATTTTGAATGTATTAAAAAAAGTGAGATGAATATTTTGAATACTTAAGCTAAATATTTCATATCATGAAGGTAGAAACAATTATATGCTAAGTTCAATGACAATGAATCTTAGTTTGATTGAATAAAATGTTGGGTCTTATAGTAACTAAACATTGCGTTTGGGGAGACCTAAGGAAATAGAGGTAATGAAGAAGTAAGAAACTATAAAGAATATTTGAGAGATTTGGAGTTCTTTAGAACTAGCTGTATGTTGGATACTACCAGAGACTACTAAGGGGTTTTTATTGGTCTTATCCCATGATAAAAATGTATCAGGAACAATGTGAAAACCGTATCAGTGATGATTGTAAAGAGAATTTTGAGGAATAATAACCGATGTTAATTATATCAGTTAAGTTTGAAGATTATGCAATATATAATAAAGTTTCACATCAGAGATTAAGATATAATCTGTTGTAACATTATAAAGTGATTTTGTATGCATAAAGAAAATTAAAGTCCCATGAGTTAATTTTGACACATGATTTAGAATTTGCTATAATGGTGATTGCTTTGAGAGCTTGGAGACATTATATGTACAGTGAAACATTTTGGATGTATATTTTTATATATACAGATCATTAAAGTTTAAGGTAATTATGGAGGTTGAAAGAACTGAATGTAAGGATAAGACAATGAATAGAGTTACTGAAAGATTTTGATTAAGCAAATGAGTATTTCCTAGTAAAGCTAGTGTTGTAATTTGATGCATTGAACAGAAAATAAAATAATGTTGTAACACAAATTCAGATATTGAGGTTACCAAAATTAGTGTTAAAAAAAAGAATGGAATGTTGAGTTGAATTTTGGGCAAATCAACGTACTTTTAGTTGTTGAATTTAAGATCAGTCCCACCTGAAAAGTTTAGCGAAGCCCAAATTGAGGATTCAAAACCTAGGAATCTTATTGAGAAATTGAAAATGAATCTAAATTTTGAGTTTGAATAGGAAAAATGATACCTTGTGATTAAAATAAGACGAATGTGTACTTAATAAAGATGATTGATCAAAGAGATTACTAGAGAAAGCAAGTAACAACCTAAGCTAGACATCTTAGTAGGAATACATCGAAATAGTATTTAACTGCTAAGGATGTAGAAACAGGTGACTGATTGTTTGAATTGCCAACGGTCTTAATTGTTGGAGGTATGCTTAAAAACTTATATTTTGGAGTTCATAGGAACATGAGATCAATGTATAGTTCTAAGTGACTTTAAGCATAACAACCATTATCATAGTGATATCATTAGACTACTGTATGAGGTGTTATATGACAAAAAGGAGTCATTCGCCCCTACATTGAGATGAAGAGGGCCTAAAAATGGTTGAAGGCTACAATTGATTTGAGATACTATTAATGAGTGAAATGAATCTGTAATAGGAGTTAAGCGATCCAAGATAATGATGAATGAGTTAAGTGGCTCAACATCGAGGTTATGGAATATCATGAGATAGACATTAGAATTGATTGTAAGAGATGTGAAATAACAAGCGAAAGATGAAATATTAATATGATCTAACAAAGAGGTATTGTCAGCACTTGAAGTGAAGATTTTGAGTAACCTGAATTGTATTGAAGAAACTGCTAAGAAATATTGACATGATTTGATAAAGACGTACTATCGGCACACAAGGTGAAATTTTGAGTAATCTGAAATATATGGAGGAAATCGTTAAGATAGAGTGAATGACTAAATAAGTGATTGAAAGACTTGATGAGTCTATCGACTATGGTCATTTGGAAGAAATTATTCAAGTGATGAAGTTAAATGGGCAACAAAGTAGTGTATAAAGAAATAATACCCCTGCCTTTATGATCAATTAAATAAGAATTTCGAGGACGAAATTTATTAAGGAGGGGAGAAATGTAACATCCCGTTCCCATGTCAAGTGTTAGAACCCTAAAATACGGTACATGTGAGATTAATGAGGGATCAAGAAAAATGCATTTTTCATGCTCATGCATATTGTCAGCATACACATATGTGAATTTGAATTTTTGCTCACATTATAACAGTTGTACATGCACTCATTGACATTCTGGGTATATTGAATAGTAATGTGATAGGTTGTCGTTAGCCTACAAATTTATTCCCCTACTTAAATTGATTTGTAGTATAGTGAAGTAAGGGTATCGTC
>JAOSBL010000007.1:5379862-5389924 GCA_027568915.1 Erythroxylum roraimae
ATAATTTGTATTTGTTTTCACCAATTATTTTTATAATTTTTTGTCATATATATTGATATGAATAGGTTCTGGTTATCTTGAGAACCGAACCTGAAAATAGGTTAATCGATCCTATAGGTTCTTTAGGTTCAGGTTCAGGTTCGTGAAATTGCCGAACATGACATTCAGGTTCAGGTTGAGGTTCAGGTTATTTATGAAAGGGTTAGGTTACCCTACCATGAACACCCCTAATTTAAACCCAAAGCTGATATGAAATAAATAAGAATCTTCTCCATATATCTCTCTTCTACATTAAAAAAACCAACAGAAACATAATAGATCTGACAGAGAAAGGTCGCCTACATCTTTTTTGGATTTTTATGTTGTTATTCCTCAAGAGAATCACTCCAAAATGGAAATCTATGAATGTTGAAGGAACATTAACTTGTAAACAAAAGCTAGTTCAATGGATTTGACCTTCGAGCATATACTTACTTGTCAATAATTTTGGAGAGAATCCATAGTTAGACGACGCTTCAAGTCATGCATGCAATGATCTTTCTATTCCTTTCTGCAATTATGATGTGGATGCAAAATTAATTCAACTGAAAGATTAAGAAAGTACAAATACTAATGGAAAAAAGTAACATTAAATCACATGAAAACAACATAAAGTTTGAAAGAGACTACTAAATTTGTAAATCCCTTCTCCAAGAATCCTGTTACCCAAAGCACAAGATTCTTTACCTTACATGTTGGTTTGTGAATTGGAAGATACCACACTCAACACATGAGACAGTGATGGACCATGTAACCTCTCTCTGTCTCTCTCTTAATAATGGAGGTCTTGAAGGTTAGGCAAGTCCAACCAAATTGGGACCCAAAGAAAACCATTTAATTGTCTGTTCTTCTGGCTTCTTTTAGCGTCTATAAGATTCATGCAAAGTGCATACCCCATGACTGAATTTTACACACTAAAACTGATGAAAATCACCAACTGCATGTCTACATCTCTTTCTCACGGAGATAGGTTAGGCACCAATACATGTACGGCCATCTAATCAGCTTTTTGTTAAGAAAGATCTTTACACTAAAGACATCAGAGCGAGAATCCGATTAAAAGTTGAGGACAGTGCCTGAAGACCTACTGTAATATAAAAGAACAGTGTTTTGCAGAGGATTTATGGAGGTGAGAGGAGATAAGAATGAAGGTATATACAAATAAAAGAAGGACCAGTACAACTACAACTGCCATGCTCAGGGGTTCCTTGGAGTAGCATTAAAGACTCTGCAACACATGTTCTTCACTTCACAGCACCAGCAGCTACAACATCCAAATTAAATTATTTCCAGTAAAAATAAATAATGTTGGAAATATGAATCAGATTTATAAGGAGAAAGTTGGATTGCTACTTTGATGATTTCTGGTTGAAGAACATGGGCTGCTCTTCTCAGATTCTCCGCATGATTCTCATCATCACCATTTTCATGCTTCTATCATTACAGAACATTCACACTTTGATTGGTGCAGAGAAGTGCAGACTTCAACAAAAGTTGCATTTGATGGTGGCGACAGAGTATGATAATGAGAAGCACATACAGAAAGTTTCAGGAGATGATGATAATGAACGAAAAGAAACTTCCATCGTCGAAAGGTTTAGAACTTTTCTTGGACTGGGAAGTCCGAAAACAAACAGTCCAAGCAATTATGTTTCACCATCACCTTCTCCATCACCCCTCATTGATGCTGAGGCTCCAGATCCGACCCACGCGATAGCTTCCCCTCCAAGGCTGCCGATCAATGTACATTCTCGGCCTCCATTACATCATATCAATCCATTACACTCACCGCATACTGTTCACAAGGATCAGAGTGATAAAGCTAGAACAAGAAGAGTTGTCACAGCAGTTCTTGTCTCAGTAGGAGCTGCTTTCATAGTTTCTGCTCTTGGTTTCATCTGGATTTCTGGTGGATTTAGAAGGAATACAGTAAACTCTGCTAAAAGGACGGTGTTCAGGAACAAAGTTAAGAACAGAGGTAAGGCCAAGAATGTGAGGTGGAAGAAATCAGCAAGCAAGGTGAGTCTAAATCCAGTTCTTGATCTCTTGTACCTTACTTCCTTAGGTAGAGATTTAGAGGAACAAAGTTCTTGCCGTAAACAACCTTCTGCCCATGCTAAGAACTCATCAACTAATGATACACCAAACCTGACATTTCATACGAGGGAGGATTCTAGCCAAGAACTAAAAATAATATCAGAATGTTGTGACAGTGGTACTTCTTCTACAAGGGAAATCGTGCCCGTTCATGAGGAAGTAGAATCAACAAAATATGAGTCTGATGACGCTAACTTCATGTCTGCTGATAAAACGATTAATACGGAATGCCATTCATCTGATGATGAATCTTTTCATTCTTTCGTTGATTCATATTCTCCTGCTAACCTGCATTCCAATGCTTCAGCTGGTAGTCTTACTGAAACTTCAGAAATTTCACTTCCAAAATTTCCCAAGACATCACCATCTAGACCATCTTCATCCACAAATTTATACACACCACAAGCAACACCTGATCATATCTCAATTGCCGCTGCAAATTTGCAACAGAACTTCCCACAATATTCAAATAATGACCGTGACAACGCTTTGGCTTGTACATTTACTTCAGCACAAGCACCGGCTCCTCCTCCTCCACCACCTCCACCTGCTCCTATGCCCAGTAGGCCTTTATTCAACTTGAGAAAATCTTCCTGGCCTACAAAATTTACATCTAAATCTTCCATGCCATCGGCATTCCCAAACTTAATGTCTTCTAGTTTGAATTGCTCGTCAGCATTAAGTCAAAAGCCCAAAAATGACTCATCTTCATCACCTAAGAAATGTGCCAATCATTCTCAATCTTCATTAACTGTCCCGCCACCACCATGCCCACCGTCATTTCTAAAAGCCAAAGGTCCACCTCCTCCACCATCTCAATTTCCTCCCAACATGCCTTTGGGCAAGGATGGAGCTCCACTTGCAAAACTAAAGCCCCTTCACTGGGATAAAGTTAGAGCCGCACCAGATCGTAGTATGGTGTGGGACAAGATAAGATCAAGCTCCTTCGAGTAAGTGTAGTGTTCTTATATATGATGCTTCTGTGACTTTCTACTGGAAAATTTACCATCTTAGACTTATGAAACAGGTTAGACGAGGAGATGATCGAATCACTTTTTGGGTACAACTTACAAGGTAGTTTGAAGAACGATGAAGTGAAGAGCAAAAGTCCATCTCCAAGCAAGCACGTCCTTGAGCCCAAGAGGCTACAGAACATAACTATACTTTCTAAAGCCTTGAATTCAACCGCCGATCAAGTTTGCGAGGCACTGATAAGAGGTACAAATATGCATATCTAAAAAAAGGGCAACCACAAGATAAATGCAAGGCTTAATCTTAATATTTTCAGGAAAATAATAATCGAGACCGACTTGTGATGAATAATGAACCAAGCTAGATCAACTTTTGACTCATCCCTAATGTCATGGTCAGACAAAATCTAACAGAAAAGCAATTTTCCTTCAGCAACTACTAACAATCTTGGAATTGTGAGAAGCAGGGGATGGATTGGGACTGCAACAACTTGAGGCATTGGCGAAGATGGCACCAACTAAGGAAGAAGAGGCTAAGCTTTGTGAATATAAAGGACACATCAACGAACTGGGAGCAGCAGAGAAATTTGTCAGAGAAGTGCTTAGTGTACCATTTGCCTTCGCAAGAGTTGAAGCAATGCTTTATAAGGAAACTTTCGAAGATGAGGTGTCTCTTTTGAGAAACTCTTTTTCAATGCTAGAGGTAACAATTACCATAAAAATAGTCCATCCTTTACCGAAAGTCTGCAACCGATATCTTACATTAAACTTGCATTACCTTAATTTACCATATCATGTACTAGGAGGCTTGCAAAGAACTCAGGTCTAGCCGGCTCTTCATGAAATTACTGGAAGCTGTGCTCAAAACAGGCAATCGCATGAATGTTGGAACAATCAGAGGAGGTGCTAAAGCATTCAAACTCGATGCTCTCCTCAAGCTCGCTGATGTGAAAGGAACAGATGGAAAAACTACATTACTACATTTTGTTGTTCAAGAAATAACAAGGTCGGAAGGGATTCGAGTCGCAGATAGTATCATGGGAAAGATCAATCAGAAAAACAAAAATAAAACAATTGAAGAGAAGGAAGAAGATTATAGAAAGATGGGCTTAGGCCTTGTTGCTGGTTTAAGTACAGAACTCTACAATGTCAAGAAAACTGCTACAGTAGACATAGATGTTCTTGCAAGCTCAGTCACATATTTATCAGATGGAATGGCCAAATTACAGCATCTTGTACAAAAGGACTTGTCAATGGATGAAAAGAGCACAAAATTTATTCACTCAATGAAATCCTTCCAAAATTATGCTGAGAAGAACTTGAAGGAGTTGCAGGAAGATGAAGACAAAGTTATGTTACATGTTAGAGAAATTACTGAGTATTTCCATGGGGATGTGAGCAAAGATGAAGCCAACCCACTTCGTATTTTCGTGATTGTAAGAGACTTTCTCGGCATGTTAGATCATGTATGCAAAGAGCTTAGAAGCCTGAAAGTTCCTAGCAGTCCAAATCCACTTGCTCCATTCAGGTAGAATGATGTATCTATTTGTGCTTATACTGCTTTATTTTGGATTTATGTAGAGTTTTGTTTCGGAATGCCTAGGAATCCCAATGTAGCAGGCATTTATTGGCTATGCGTGATTTGCTAAATGGGTTAGTTGAAGTTGGTTTTCAGAATGGATATGTAATAACACTTCATCAGTAAGACTGGGAGACACAAGTTTACACGTTTTGTAGCACCTTGCCAAAAACATAGCCGTTGGGTACATTTAATCAATTATGTGTAAGATCATTTACATTCAAGTTATTACTTGTAATATATATCTACGTAAAACAGTAAAGAGAGACGTTTACTACATTGTCTAACACAGAGAACCAGTTTTGTACATTATATGAAACATACTACTTTTAACGGATGTTTTTACAGTCAAGTGTCAACAAATCAATTTTGAAGCTGTATATGAATTATAAACTTCAAAGAGGCTTTCTTTTTGGAAATTTAAAAGGAAATATTTTAACAAAGCAGAAATTTATACACGATCCTCCTCGAAGATCCTAAAAGCAGTAAAAAGTTACACTACACAGAATGTACAACAATAACAAATAAAATATCAGATTAATCATAACGATCTAAGTTCTTGGCCAATGTTGACTTGCTTCCCTTTCACTATCGCAGTCTCTCTAATCAAATTGACAATCGCCTCGACAAGTTCATACTTGTGCTGCTCCTCATTATTATAGATTATCCTATTTCTTTCCCACCAAATATAATAGATCAGGATCTGGAAAAAAGTCTTGATGATTAATCCATCACTCTGACCTCAGTTGAAGTATCGAATCATAGATTTCAATATTTCATTCCAATCAAAAAAGAACCTTGGAAGTCGAATCATGTTCAAAATTCTGCTCTATACAGATTTGCTGTAACTGCACTCAAAGAACAAATGATTTCTATTCTCATTTACTTGTTTACATAAGACACATAGCGGATCGTAACTCCCAAATCATCAGTCTTTAGTTCTCAATCCGTTCTTTATAACTAACACAAGAAAATGGCAGTTTTGGGACTCAAAACTTGCTTCCATATGGTTTCTACCCACGAGACTGACTCCATTGGTGCCAACAGTAGATTATGAGCTGACTTGTTATTGAATATCCCGCTAGCATGTAAAGTCCATATCAACTTATCCTTCCTTCGTACAGTAGGCAGCTCAGATAAGTAGTTCTCTAACAATTGAAAATGCCTAATATTACGGATCCTATCCCTCTCCTAGATGAACCATGCAACTTTAGCCTCCTTAAGAATCCTACTTCTTAACACTTGTAAGTCATTACGCGATCGAAGAGGACTGAACTCAGTGCGGTTATCATACCACAACCATATGTCTTCTCCATCCCCTACACTATACTTCATATAAGGATAAATCTGCTCCCTAAGGTTCAACATGCTCTTAAAAATCCATTAATGTTTACAATTTGTTGGAGTTGCCAAAAATTTTGAGATTTAAGATGATAAGTCTGCACCCATTTCACCCATAGCTTCCTTATTTACAAATAATCTCCAAATCCTCTTCAGTAGCAAAACCTGTTGCATTTGAGTAATCGAAATGACCCCTAATCTCCCATGCTTCTTTGGAAGAATAATTTCACTCCACTTCACTTTGACCCCTTTGCTATTTTCTGTTTTACCAGACCATAAGAAAGATTTTAGTAACCTCTCTATTTCCTTGATCACTCTCTTTGGGATTACCATATGAGAAGCCCAGTGGACATGCATACTATTCAAAACAGAAGTAATAAGAGTGACTCTAGTAGCTAATGACAAGAATCTGTTATGCCAAGCAAGGATTCTAGATTTTAGTTTTTTTTAACAAAGGAATAAAATCTGAATACTTAGGCTTACCTGAAGTAATTGGAACCCCCAAATAGTAAAAAGGAGTTTCTTGTAGTACAAACCCCACCATATTGCTTATCCATTCAGGATTCCTAACATTGGAGGACGCATACATGCCACTCTTCTGCTCATTTATCTTCATCCCTGACCAACCAGAAAATATGTATACCATGTTCATCATCATAATAATAACTTGAGGTTCAGCCTTGCAAAACAGAACATCATCAGTGTAGAGCAGGTGTGACATTTTTAGATCCCTACATTTAAAATGGTATTGAAACAAACCATTGCTATCCACAAGTTTAGAAACAATTCTTGAAAATCCCTCCATAACTAGAGTGAATAGGTAAGGGGAAAGTGGATCCCCTTGCCTAATCCCTCTAGTATTAAAAAAAGGTCTCGTAGGGATCCCATTCACTAACACACTCATCGATGTAGTTTGTATACATTGTTGAATCCAATGACAAAATCTATTAGGTAAACTGATGAATTCTAAACAAGTTTTCAAGTATTCCCAACTAATGGTATCATAAGCTTTATATAAGTCAAGCTTCAATGCACAACTCTTAATATGCTTCCCAGTATGATACTCTGCCAACAACTCTTGAAGAATCAATATGTTGTCACTGATGCTTCTCAATGGAAAAAAAGCACCTTGTGCCAAATTGACCACCTCTGACAACACTACTTTAAATCTATCCGCTAGTAATGTACCGATAATTTTATAGACAGTCAAACAACAAGAAATTAGGCGCTAGTCTGTAATCATCGCGGGCCCATTCGTTTTAGGAACTAGACAAATGAAAGTATGGTTGATCTTCTACAGCAATGAGCCCGAAGAAAAGAACACTAGCACCACATTAGTTAAGAGAGGGCTCGTGATGCCCCAATTTTGTTGAAAAAAACCCGCAAAATACCCATCAAGACCAGGCGCCGAAACAACACCTCTTTCACCTATTGAGCAGTGTAAGGGGGATTGAGCATTGCTAAGAGTGTTGGTTTGGTTGGAACTCCAGAACATTAACTACCCCAAATCCACTCTGTTGAACTTTAGTGCTCCTCATTAAATTGAGAAAGTAACCTCAAGTGTTGTCAGAGATCTCCTGCTGATCAGATATCATGTTACCCACCTCGTCCTTCAATTCAGTGACGGTATTAATATTCCTCCGAGCCAACAAAGACACTTGAAAAAATTTAGAACTGATATCCCCTTCTTTAAGCCATGTTTGCCTTACTTTTTGTTTAATAATTGAACTATGCAATCTTAACACTTCTTGTTAATGCTTTAATCGATCTGCTTCAAGAGTCCTTAATCTAATGCTATGTGGATCCGTATAACACTATTGTTGAACCTCTGTCAAAGCTTTACACAACTCTTTCAAGTCCTGAACACGTTCTTTTCTAAATTGTTTGATAGTTATTTTGGCTAACTTCAATTTTTGCATAAGTTGAAAAGCTTTGTACCTAAACACCTCTAAATCCCAAACCTAATTGATTATGGCCATAAAACCTTCTACTTGAGTTAAACCATTGAAAAATCTAAAAGGAGAACCTATACATGACCTAACACACATCTGTTGAACCAAAATAGAAGCATGGTTTGAGAATAACAGATCTCCAAAGAAAGTCGACGCTTTAGGGAAGGAATTAAGCCATCTTTGATTCATCATAACTCTATCTAATTTTTTTGCTTATAAACATATTCCCCTACTGTTTGTTTTCCCATGTGAACCATCTACCTAGGCCTTTAAGGTCCAATAAATCAACCTATTGAAGCAGCTGAGAGAGCTCTTTCCCTATTCTATTATGGAAACCCACACTCCCTCTACTTCATCTGACTTTAGACAACAATTGAAGTCCCCCAGAGCTAACCACAGAACTTGCATACCATCATGAATAAGCTGCATCTCCTCCCATAACTTTGCCCTTTGAAAAGCGAAATTCGTGGCATATATAATTGTAACTTCAAAATGGAATTTATTTATTAGCCAACAATGTAAATGAATGAATTGCTCACATATCTTGACAACATGAGCCTCAACCAAATCCATATTATACCAACACAAAATTATGCCATTATAATGATAATTATGATTAAACTTCCATTGATGACCTAAAAAAGCCATACCTTTCTAGACAGAACTAACCTTTATTTTGGTCTCTAGGAGCCCCACCAAAACAGGTTTCTTCTCTTCTATAGCTTCCTGTACCAACAACTTCTTAAAGGGGTCATTTAACCCTGGTATTCTATACTAGGATCGTCATCTAGGGGGACCCCTTAAAAAAGACATTAAGGGGATATAATCCCTTTGTCCACACCCTTTTTAGTTGTTAGTACTATAGTCTAACTGGGAGCAACATCATCCAAGTCTGAATCTAATTTGTTACTGATAATAGTTGCTGGCTCTGAAACTTCTGTTGCAGTTTGCTCCATATATTTAGAAACTCTGTGAACATGTACTACCTTTAAACCATTTTGCATGCCATCTACCATTGCTGCCTTAATTTTATTAGGTGTACATGTAGGACTCGAAGGCCCACCTATTGTTACTCCATCACTGGCACTCTCATCTGCACCACGTTGGTTTATTTCTTACTCAACTGCCACTGGAGGAGGGATAGTTACTTTGTTAACTAGAACCTTAGTTGTCTCCTCTATAACCACTGACTTTGTAATTCCTTACCCGTTCTTCCCTTTAGCATCATGCTTTTCACTCTAGGCCACCATATCCAACCCAGCAAAATTCATACCACCTCCAACTTCCACAATAATCTGCCCATTATCTGGCTAACCCACTTGTCCTAAGGAAAGGCTATCCTTTGTCAGTAATTCATCATGCAAACCTGATTTAAATACTTTTCCTATAGCTACCCATTTGTTGTTAGATAAAGAAGGCGTCCAAGGATAAGAAATAACTATTTCATCTTTTACCATCTCACTTGGTTCTCCAAGTCGAAGAATAGGCAAAGTTTTGGGTAAAGGAGCAAGCTTCCAAATTTCTATACATATCTTAGCATAACCAATCCTCTCCATTGACGCAATTTGTGAGTCCATACAGTTTGGTTTGCTTAATGAACTGGCCAGGTGGCTCAAGCCTTCGACTGTCCAATATTCCATAGGTAATCCATGAAAATGCACCCATATGGGGATAACATTGAATGAGCCTCTATCTAAACCCATTCCAAGTTTCCATTGTTGCAAAAATAGGGGCTGATCCCCAATATGCCACGTCCCCTGTTCTATAATCTCATAAAGATTAGAATTATCCAAGAATTTGAACATCATCGAGCCATCCTCCCTTAGCATTACCTTTTCAAGACCTTTCTTACCCTAGCGAGCCTTTGCTCAGGCATTAACAGCAGGGAAAGTGATGGGAGACCCAATAGGAACTTGTCCTAAAGAACCTTCAACAAGATGGAGCTATGCCCAGGAATGGCCAGAATCAAACAAACACACGGAATCACAAGAAACAAAATTGAAAAGATAGAAACAGAACACAAAGATAAAATGGGAGGTTAGAAAAATGTTGGTCGATGAAAAGAACCCTAAGAGAACCTGTC